>NQII01010859.1:0-32621 GCA_002778355.1 Clitarchus hookeri
GCAAGATGCTAATTAATTATGTTAAGTTTAATTACCGTACACCACTACTATTACAATCTAATTGGTGAGTCCCCGCCTTGTTCATGTTGCCGGAGGCGGTTAACGACGGCCGGACACAACCATATCCACGTCTTCTTGGTCCGCTGCCCCGATGACGAAAGACGCCGCTCCCAGTGTTACGCTGGCATATATCGGGTGCGTTGTTTGATATTTTCGGCCTCGTTTACTGACCGGTGGAGGGAGTTTCTGTAATTGCCTTTCGCAAGGTATTACTGCAATCACGCTCGTGCCCAGGTTCAATGTTTGAAGGTGTGATCAGGCAGGCCATCCAGCTAAGGCCTGATCACTTCATAACACTATGATTGAAAAATTTCACAGTTTTCTCCGTGTTTTATTACTGTCTTCCCCGTTCCATTACCCTGGCGTTTTTAACTGGGAGGAGGGAAGGAAGGCAGGAAGAAAGGAAGTGTTGTTTCAAACATGAATTCTCGTGTGTGTCGGATTGATTATACCGTGATGTAGAGGTTTTTCTTCAGGGTTAGCTCGTTTGTCCATCCATTTTCATACTGCCACTGATCCTCCGAGATAACATTATTCCATCTATCTGCTAGACTGGTCGGGAACATCTAGTGTGTTCCTCGGGTAGCAGTGGAGTAGAGAGATTTACGTCGTGTGGCTAAATTTTTTGTAAACATATTTATATGCCTTTATTATTATTAAATACGTTAAAATATTTTTTTATGCTCACGTCTACATCACATACGAATTGCTAAACGCGTTGTGGCGCGTATTAAACAATACCACAGTACCGTAATTAAGGTTAGGTCAGATGTAAATAGTAGACATTAAGAAGTTCAGTGTTAAAATTACCTACATAAGGGAAACATAAACACCTTACATATAATTACGTACGTCAAAATGGTCTACGCAAACAAAAATAACTGATTGTGGCGAAACATCTTCAATGTCTCGCCTAACTGCGTTAAATCACGTCTTCCTGTTTGTTTCGTTTTTTGTAGCTGACAAATATTTTATCAGGTGTTTTACGAGATGTACTATTACACTGCGGTACAAACCATTTTGATGATTTTGGTATACTTGACTGTTTATTTTCTCTTTTCATTACTTCAAACAATTTCTGTTTAACCAAATACGCATCACCGCTGAAGTAAACAAACGTGACGGCCGAGGTTGTATCTGACTTGTGACGTCACGGAGTGAGCAGACGCGTTTTGCCGGGCGTTTCAAGCCTAAAACTTTCATTCAATCATAACTTTTTCAAAACTACTTTTTAAATCGTGATACTTTGTAAATACATTTCTAACACATACATTAATGAAAACCAAGTGCCAGCAAAAAATGTGCATGTTGCAAGACGGCACTACGGGCAGACGAAAGCGATTATAGAGTTTTCTTGTGTTGGGTCAGGAAAACTTCTTCCCATCTGTAGTATTATTTATGTTTAATGGCTCAACGGCGGGGGTGCCTGTGTTTTTTTTGTAAGAATGACTCGTTGGCCTCTACACTGTAAAAAAGGTTTGTACTTTTACAAACAATTCTTTGAAAACTAGATGCCAAGATAATTTTTTCTAACACTAGAGTTAAATTTTGCGACNATAGAGTTTTCTTGTGTTGGGTCAGGAAAACTTCTTCCCATCTGTAGTATTATTTATGTTTAATGGCTCAACGGCGGGGGTGCCTGTGTTTTTTTTTGTAAGGATGACGCGTTGGCCTCTACACTGTAAAAGAGTTGTGTACTTTTACAAACAATTCTTTGAAAACTAGATGCCAAGATAATTTTTTCTAACACTACAGTTAAATTTTGCGACNTGTACTTTTACAAACAATTCTTTGAAAACTAGATGCCAAGATAATTTTTTCTAACACTACAGTTAAATTTTGCGACACGTTACTGTGGAATATGTGAATGCATTGTTGAATTTAATACTGTAGACTTCAAGCTTATCATAAACGTGAAAAAAATACCTAATCAGTTTAGTCGGTTTCATAAACCAACGTGTTGTAAAGACACGATTATTTCACTTGTAGTGTTACAAAATTGTTCTGGCAACTAGTGTCCAGAAAATTGGTTTGTAAAATGTAAAGGAAAAAAAAACGTATTTTCTGTGTACGGGTTTATAATTAGGTTACGTACCTTTCAGGTGCATACTTGGAATTATAGCGATGTCTAGTAGCACCGTTTGGCGTTGTTAATTCCTCAGTTCTTAAAGCAGAAATGATTGTCTCGCTACGTTTCTCTTGTAATTATCTTTGACCTACGGCTCACGAGTGATCAGTATATTATAAGAAGTTCAGCTCCGTTAAGAGTGTAGGTCAGCTTGTTTGTGTTCACACAGTTGTTCATTGCGTGCTTCTTAATGTATACATTTGCGTTCTTTCTTCACCCGCCCACAGAACCCTGTAGCGTAAACCTATACTTTATATTTTAATCACGAGAAACTGAATTTAAGCATTTCCCACCACCGCTGGCACACTTACCAGCACTGCCAAAAGTGCATTCATTGACATAAGTTTCATATTGTCGTTAAATAATGTCTTTGTGTAAGTATATACTGAATCACCATCATATTATGCCAAACTGTTTACGGCGAGCTTTAACACAAAGAAATAAACACTCCAATAAAATATTATAANTCACCATCATATTATGCCAAACTGTTTACGGCGAGCTTTAACACAAAGAAATAAACACTCCAATAAAATATTATAAGCCTAGTCTATTCGCGGTTTCTTCACACTTTTTGAATTTAAAAAATTACACCATGTATGACGTGTTTGGTCCTTTCTTAAACTTCTGTTAACATAAAAGTACCTTATGATATGCCAAATTACTCTGTTACTTATATTTTATCTATACATTATAATATATATCATAATTACTAAATTAATATGAATTAAAACAGATAAAATAGGCGTGTTGTTAATGCATAGTAAGAAATTGTTCTTATGTAAAATATTACCACACTGAATGCGCACGATTGCGGTGCGCAATTTTTGCGTAATTTTTAAGCCCTGCTAAAGTTCTACTTCTCAGATATTCTTCCGCCCCATGTAAACAAAGCAGAACCAAAAGTTTAGCAAATTACACAATGAGGACAACTCACCGCATTCGTGCGCACTCAGTCTAATAATATTTTGCATAAGAACTATTTCTCACTACGCATGACCAAGACACCTATATGCCCCCTTGTTTTGTATACTGTATATTGATTATTAATGAAGTATTATAATTTGTAGTAAAAGTTCAAGTTAACTAAAAATAAGGCACCTTTATGTTAACACATGTATAAAAAGTTTATGTTACATGACCGTATTTGGGAAACAACCAAACACGTCACCATGGGGTGATTTTTCAAAGGTTTGATCCAAAAAGTGAGAAGAACCCGCGAATATACTATAGCATATATGTAGCTATGAGTAGTAGTGTTTTTTATTTGTTTGTTTCAAAACTATTTACGTTACCTTGAACAACCTATAGAAGGGCGCCTTGATGATCGCCTGTCTTGTTGTTTTTGACATGCATCCGGTTTCGTTTGGGAAGGTTTCTTTCCACTCACAACCCCTAGTCATGCTAATCCCCTTAACGTGTCTTGGAACACACCCGAGCCATGTAATAATCGACCTAGTCATTCATTCTCTTGAACGGCTGGGGAATTCGTGTAGGCAAGTTGCTCCCACGCCACGCCACTCCGTAGAAGACGCTCTGGCTGCCGACAAGGTCAGCAGTCGCTTCCTGGGAGCGTCTGACTCAACCTTCTCAAAGAAGGAAGGAAAATGGGCGAAAAATCCTTGGCAGTTCCCACGTGTAAAACAGTGGCGTCATAGTCTGCACACAAAATATTTCTACACCCATCGGCTGATACAAGGTTTCTAATATGGAGCGTTGTTAGTTTAGTTTCTAGCATTTTACCACACACTGACCGTCAAAATCTGGCCTTCGTATCTGAGACAGGCGTTTCAACGTACGTATGAAGGTTGCCTTGTTGTTAAGGTTGCCCGGATAGTAATCCATGAATATGTTTACAGTTTGGCACTAGTTGGGGTTGCTTGGCTGTTCTAACACTTTGTAGTCTATATTCTAGCCGAGCCCAAATTCCCTTCAATTGCCACAGAGATTGCCACTTGCAAAATGGATTTTACAGTAGTAACCAATCACGTTGTCCTCTGTAGATGAAACAACGGAGCAGCGTGATTCAAACATGCCACCGAAGCAGAGTTGGTACATAAACCTGCTAAGCCAAATGTTCATGCAAATTGCGTGCTTCTGATCGCCTTCAGATACGGTGATCCAAAATGGTTTGAAATTCACCCTCCTTTTTTAGCTTACTTCCCGAAGGAAGCCTATGAGGTCACTTTCCTGTCTGTCTCCCTTGGCGTGTATGTGTGTGTCTCCGAGTGTGCGTCTCTCCCTAGAAACTTTTGAACCCGCGAACCGATTTTCACCAAACTCGGTACACATAAGGACATCCGACTTTCATATTTTTTTTTTATCAAACCTTGTGCGTATTTTCAAAATAGCTGCTATTTTGTGATTTAGGGCGCCGTTTCGTAGTTCGGCAGCCATTTAACTAATTTAAACCATATTTCGTATTTGACAGTTCATCAGGCAAACATTTAATGGAGAGAGGTGCCGTCAAACGGGGCGAATAAGGACACAAGTTTTCGAAAATGTTTAATGTACTTCCAAATTTCTCATTCCATATACAGGATGATTCTAAAATCATGGGACAAACATTGAGGGGTGGTAGAGCTCACTAAAACAAACAATTATTGTATAGGAATATATGGGCGGGAGTGACGCGTTGAGGCACAAACACAAAAATAACACATGAAATGCAACACATTGTTTATTTACAACGTCGCCGCTAAATGCCTTTTTACAGCAATGTTTATAATAATTGCTCAAAATTGCTACCACCGACAGTAATGCAAGCTTGGTAGCGTCGGTGGAGTGATTGGCGAACAGATTCAAATACGCCGGGTATTTCACGCACGCCACCATTGTCAGCCAATCACGCCATATGTAGAGGTCGCCAGAGGTCGCCAAGCATGCGTGACTGTTGGTGGATGCATGTCCAGCAACTCTTTTAACATTTGCTGTACGGAATCACTAGTTAAGTATGCAGCTAATGAACATTTTATGTTTCCGTTAATGTGTTATTGTTTTTGTGTTTGTGCCTCAACGCGTCACTTCTGCCCATATATTCCTATATAATTATTGTNCCGTTAATGTGTTATTGTTTTTGTGTTTGTGCCTCAACGCGTCACTTCTGCCCATATATTCCTATATAATTATTGCTTGTTTTAGTGAGCTCTACCACCCCTCAATGTTTGTCCCATGATTTTAGAATCATCCTGTATAAGAAATCAGAGTTCCTGCTGAACTGCAGAGAATTATTCTGATTTAATATAGTTTAATTTTAAAATGTGACAGTTTATTAAACAGTTTAGAAATTTTTGTACCCATTCACCCCATTTTACAGTATATTGTTATTAGTCCGCCATTTTGTAAAATAGCACTACATGTAAAAATAAAGCTTTTACATCATATCTCAAAAACTACAAACTAGATTACCGCAAAAACTGGCAGGCAACTAATACTATAGTAAGCCATGGCTTACTATAACACTGCGATTTAAATGGNTAGATTACCGCAAAAACTGGCAGGCAACTAATACTATAGTAAGCCATGGCTTACTATAACACTGCGATTTAAATGGATAAAGACTATCTTTGTTCAACATGGCAGTGATATAATTATTTAAGATTAATTTTTAATATGTATAATACAATTTAACCAATTTCGACCAAACTTGGTATTCTGAAGTACCAATTGCAATAATAAAATGTGCTTATACCTATCCTCTTTTGTCTGCTATTTTGTAAGATAATATCACATGAAAAAATAAAGTTTCTGTGTCATATCCCGGGAAAAAGTCAACCGATTCGCACCAAATTTGGCAAACAATAAGTAGCCTACTATGTTATACGATGTAAACTGCCTTGTTTAAAGTGGGCCAGACACGTATTTTCAAAATGTGGGCCATGTAAACTTTTTTTTAGTACTGTACTATGTCTGCAAAACCATGCAACCTATTTCATCCAACCATCAACTGTGTGCGCAGAGCCTCTTTTGTCCACCATTTTGTAAGATAAGGCAACTTTAATATCATATTTCGTGAAACATTTAACCTATTCACACCAAATTTGGCAAACAATCATTACTTTTGATAGACCATGTAAACTGGTATGTTTTGAGTGAGTCAGGCACTTATTTTCAAAATGATGAAAATACACTGAAGAGCCAAAAAAACTGGTACACCTGCCTAATATCGTGTAGGGCCCCCGTGAGCACGCAGAAGTGCTGNACTGAAGAGCCAAAAAAACTGGTACACCTGCCTAATATCGTGTAGGGCCCCCGTGAGCACGCAGAAGTGCTGCAATACGACGTGGCATGGACTCGACTAATGTCTGAGGGTATGCAGGAGGCAATTCACACCATGAATCCTGCAGGGCAGTCAACAAATCCATAGGAGTGCGAGGCGGTGGAGATCTCTTCTGAACAGCATGTTGCAAGGCATCGCAGATATGCTCAATAATGTTCATGTCTGGTGATTTAGGTAGCCAATGGAAGTGTCTAAAGACAGAAGAGTGTTCCTNAGATATGCTCAATAATGTTCATGTCTGGTGATTTAGGTAGCCAATGGAAGTGTCTAAAGACAGAAGAGTGTTCCTGGAGCCACTCGGCAGCAACTCTCGACGTATAGGGTGTCGCATTGTCCTGCTGGAATTGTCCACGTCCGTCGGAATGCACAATGCACATGAATGAGTGCAGGTGATCGGACAGGATGCTTACGTATCTGTCACCTGTCAGAGTCGTATCTAGACGTATCAGGGGTCCCATTTCACGCCAACTGCACACGCCCCATATCATGACAGAGCCTCCACCAGCTTGAACAGCCCCCTGTTGTCGTGTAGGGTCCATGGATTCATGAGAATGTCTCCATATCCGTACACGTCCATCCGCCCGATGCAATTGGAAACGAGACTCGTCAGACCAGGGAACGTGTTTCTAGTCATCAACAATCCAATGGCGGTGTTGGCGGGCTCAGGCGAGGCGTAAAGCTTTGTGTCGTGCAGTCAACAACGGTACATGAGTGGGTCTTCGGCTCCGAAAGCCCATATCAATTATGGTCCGTTGAATAGTTCGCACACTGGCACTTGTTGATGCCCCATCATTGAAATCTGCGCCAATTTGAGAAACGGTTGCACGTCTGTCACGTTTAATGATTCTCATCAGTCGTTGTTTGTCCCGTTCGTTCACGATCTTTTTCTGGCCGCAGCGATGTCGAATATTTGATGTTTTACAGGATTCCCGATATTCACGGTACACTCGTGAAATGGTCGTAAGAGAAAATCCAAATTGTATCGCTACCTCAGAGATGCTATGTCCCATCTCTCGTGCGCCGACAATAAGAACACGTTCAAACTCACTTAAATCTTGATAACCTGCCATTGTAGCAGCAGTAACTGATCTAGCAACTTTGCNCGTTCGTTCACGATCTTTTTCTGGCCGCAGCGATGTCGAATATTTGATGTTTTACAGGATTCCCGATATTCACGGCACACTCGTGAAATGGTCGTAAGAGAAAATCCAAATTGTATCGCTACCTCAGAGATGCTATGTCCCATCTCTCGTGCGCCGACAANCCGTTCGTTCACGATCTTTTTCTGGCCGCAGCGATGTCGAATATTTGATGTTTTACAGGATTCCCGATATTCACGGTACACTCGTGAAATGGTCGTAAGAGAAAATCCAAATTGTATCGCTACCTCAGAGATGCTATGTCCCATCTCTCGTGCGCCGACAATAAGAACACGTTCAAACTCACTTAAATCTTGATAACCTGCCATTGTAGCAGCAGTAACTGATCTAGCAACTTTGCCAGATGCTTTTTGTCTTATATAGGCGCTACCGACCGCATCGCGTTACTCCGATTGGTTCCATACCTCTGTTATTTGCATACGCGCGCCTATACCAGTTTTTTTTTTTTGGCTCTCCAGTGTATATTCTTAAGTATTTTATTTTAACACACATTTCCTTTTATCTAAGTCTTAGAATAATGCCTTCATTAAATTACTTCCATATGTATGTAGAGGAAAGATGACTGATTAGTTATATTGGTAACATCTTGTATTATTTTCCAAACCTATGGAGCGTGTCCCATCAGCTAGTAGATTTAGAAAAACAGCGCACACACTTCATACGTCGGAGCAATGGTCCTTTCAAGACATCACGCACACTATTTCGGAGCCTTCTAACACAGCTTAAAACGGCCTTTGTAGACTATCGTATATCAAACTATACTAACAGTATACATGAGAAACTAGGCTAGAAAACTGTAGGTATCTTACTTTGCTATAGATTTCCGCGAATAAAATCGTGTCACCGCCAAGCACAATGGAAAACCTGTACGCCAGTTCTGAGCTTTGCGCGTAGTGGTGATAGGGCACTTGATGCGCATGTCAATGTCACCCTTACAGCTCTTTGCTTCTGTCCGTGAAGCGCGGAAATATCTTCGTGGGCGGGCGACTTAGGAAGACATTAAAATGCAGTGAGCCACGGGCTGACACCTAATCGGGTTACAAATGGCTACGGTGTGCAGCGGAGTAGGAAGGGTAGAAAAATTTCATATTACGACGGGACTAATAAGGAATGTGACCCGTCAAGCAGGGACAACGAGTCTCGGCTCGGATGACGTGAAATATGACCATGCAGATGGGCCTCGCCAGACGACCATGGCCTCGCCCACACAGAGACAGGTACTTGAAACGGGAGGCGTGGGTACTGTATTGTAGGAAGAGTAATCCCAGGATTTCCTGGAATCGATACGTAAAATTCTATCTTGTCTGTATGGAATACCAAATTATTTTTTTTGGATTTTCGTATATATTTTTTAAATGTTGTTTATTCCATAAGATATTTATATTGGTTTCATTTTATAAGAAATTATTTGAATGAGAGTGCAATTTTTTATTTTGAAAACTTTTTCTAAATAACAAAACAAGTATTCAACTACACAAAATGCTATTTTGAATTTAAAATATTATTGAAATACTTATACCAATTTGTGACTTGTGTCACCAGGCCTGCTCAGAACGGCCAGGAGTGAACTTGGACCCGGGCTTTATTTAGTGAGGTGCCCCAGTGAGGAGGGGCTAGGGGTGAATAACGATNGGCCAGGAGTGAACTTGGACCCGGGCTTTATTTAGTGAGGTGCCCCAGTGAGGAGGGGCTAGGGGTGAATAACGATGACATTTATAATTAGTTGAGATACCTGCAAAATACTGGCATTGATTTGAGATTAATGAAACTGTACACAGATTTATAATGGCTGTCTTCAATGGTGCCAGTACACAGTTTTTGAAACGTCACTGTTCAATGGTTGCAGCTTCTACTCGGTAGTAGCAGCAAAAGTACTGCGGCCAAACACGGAGTACCATGCAGCCATAACAACGCAAGGCGTTGCCCAGCCAACGAAGGTGACTGTGGAAGTGGGAGGCAGGCAAGATGCTGGAGGGATGTTCACCATCAAGGACACTGTATTTGTGGAGCCTTATACCACTCGAATAGTCAAGTTGGAGGTGAGTACCGTTACTATGATACACAGTAACAGTAACTAAGCCAGGAATCTCTCATTGGTGAAGGGTTGACTTGGAAAATTAAGAGACTCTATCTAGAATAATCATGAATTTTGCCACTTTAAAGCATGAATTGATTTAAAATGAAATTATGTTATTACTACGCAACAATTTAAATTTGTCTTCAAGTAAATATTTCCTCTCTGCCCAGGATAAATTCTGATGCTAACCATGTGCAGAGTTTAGTATGTGAGCCACCTCACTAATCATCATACCACAAAACCATAATAAAAACAATACTGGTATATACATTGCAAGTACATAAATCGTACAATTAATGGTTTATTCATAATTTTATGCAATATTTTAAGAACTTGGAGAGGGGAACTTTTGTTATGACCACTCAAATTCTCCTCTTGGGTGGCATACCTAAGGCTGTCGTCCTGTTAGCATAACAGCTTTGCATTGCNTTATGACCACTCAAATTCTCCTCTTGGGTGGCATACCTAAGGCTGTCGTCCTGTTAGCATAACAGCTTTGCATTGATGTGTTCTGTATGATAATTTTGATTAGCATGGACCTGAAATCTTACTTCTGATAAAAATGAGACATCATATAGGCTGATGAGTATTTTGGGATGATTTCATTAAAGATATTAATTAACACAAATAATAAAAAAATTGATACAGATCTGAATGAAAATATTTTTTGTTGACATGTTGCTCAAACTCTTGTTTTGTGAGGTAAGCAAATAAAATCTAAAAATGCTGAGATTCACACAGCATATAATTTGCAAATGTATCACACACACTGGTTTGCACCAGTACTACAAGGTTTTTTCATAACTTCTTCGAGTTACAGAAATGTATCTAAAATAGATACAGTCAAGGTTGTCGAAAGCTATGGCAATCCCCACGGAGAGCTATGGCAGGCCCTGCGGCCATATGTAGTTGACTTACATTTTATTAAACACTTTAAACATAATTTACACAACAAATACATTCTTTAAATTGGAAGAAAATTATTAAGTCTACCTATATTTCAGTATTGCTGTATTTTCTTTTTCACTTTTTTTAAAAATATTTTTTTGGCTTCTATGGCTTTAGAGGCACTGGCCCACAGATACAGCAGTGGCTTCCACCACTTCTTGATGCCCCTGGGTGCAGTAAAGCTAATTATATGATTAAAACATTTTATTATATTATGTGTATTGGGGTATGAGGATTTAGAATGAGCATGATTAAGGATGATTAGTGAATGACCTGGGCCAATGGTAAGATGCAGAAATTTTAAGGAAAGTAATTTTGGGTGGAAAATGTGGTGTCTTATGGGAAATATCAGCGAAGTTAGACACCAGCCAGTCATCAATTCGGCAAGCATAAGAGTTGCATTGTCTTAGGACACAGTTGATTACTGTGATTGAGTTCTGTACAAGCACATTTAAAGATGGATAGTTGCCTCAACATTGTGCATCAATCATCATTTATTATATTCTCAGTAATACTGAATTACAACTCTCACTAGTTGTCTTTGTGGGTAAATTTGATTTTGGAAGGATCTCATAATTTCAAGGCAGGTTACAATCTGTTAATATGTATATGTACAATGTGATGAACAATAATAGTTATGGTAATAATTAGTCAAGCTAATATTTATAGTTTTGTATAAAACATTGGTTAGTGCAGAGACTTAAAAAAGATTCACGTAACAACTTTTCCATTCTGTTTTTCCTGGATTTTAGAACTGCCATGAAGACCACCAAAATTTTTTATTTACTTGAGGATCATAGACTATAACGTTACCTGAGCGGTCGGGGACGGTAATGCGGACGTCATCCGGCAACTATGTTAAGAAAAGTCAGAATATCACACAATATTCCTATTTTGAATATAATGGGCGCCAGCTCATTGGGTGAGCACTAAGTCACAGTTCTCAGGATTGTGGGCCGAACGACCGCGTGGCTGTATCTCCTGACACATACGGTACAAATCCACAGAAAAATGTTATATATATATATATATATATTCGGGGTATTCAGGCTCTCCAGCATGCCTTAATATTACCATTGTACCTTTTACATGAAGGATGCCTACTTGAGGCATCGATGACTTCCTGGAAGGGGCCAGGGCCTGAAATACAACAATAAATGAGAACTCACAAGTTTCGGTTAGCTCAAGTAAATTGTATTGACGAATAGTATACACAGTTACATGTATGCAATGCCAATTAAAGCAGACCTGACTCATAAAGCCTGCCAGCGGCCGTTACTATACAAAAAGGCCAAGAGTGGCGCAAAAACTTACAAGAGTAATTAAACCTCCGGGGTCGGTAAATTGAGCTGACAGAGGGGTGCTGCGAACGCGGGGAAGGCTGTTAATAAATTAAATAAAAGTTCCAGTAAATTACGTTAACCTATTGCAGTTAATTGTTCAGAACAAAGTATGATAGTCCCTCGCGGCGGGGCGCACGTGCAGCACCTAAGACCCGTGGAATCAGACTCCCGGAGATGGTGCGAGTGGGCGGCCTGCTTGCCGAGAGCTCGCGCCACTCCGCGAGGTAATTTAATTAACTGACTTCATTAACATATAACTTGAAACATATACACATAAAACACTGAAACCTTCTGAGTGAGTTTTCTTAATCCTTTAGGGAGTTAAGAGTTCTTAATTAAGTAATAATTTAAATACAAAACATGATTAGGTGGTGCCTTGCAGAGCACGTGGGAAATTGAGATCTGTTAAGTTTTGGGGCAAACTACGACCGGAACGGTCAGCTAGAAAGCAAGATTCATTATTTCCCACGTCACTAATTGGCTTGATTAGACACACAATTGCACTCGGAAAATTATATAGAACACTTAAAATACCCTATCCTTGCTATTCTACACCTCATTAAATAAACACATGTGTGGCGTGCATTTATTCTGCGATTACTTCGCAATCCCCTATGGGGGAATTTCTCGAACATTTGCCAGTGGTCGATAAATTCTAAGGCTATTTACTACACATTCTAACACTTGATTCCTATCCTAATTACACAGATCTCTCTAGGGATGCCACAGGCACTCAGTTGGATCACTCTGTGAATGACGCGGACACGCATCGGGACGTACGACGTGCGTGTTCCGCGGGCCGCACTGGTGCAACGACTGTGGGCCGATGACAGTGACCGTGCCCAACCACGCAGGAGTGATCCCCATTAACTACATACAGTCTTCAGTTGTTGTAACTGTGTGGAGACACAACTTTGCATTTAAACTGCAACTTGGGTCACAAAATTATTATATTAAGAGAAAGATTCTAGTGAATGTTGTCACTAGTTCACAAAATACCTCCATGAATAGTTACTTATAGAATTATTTTATTGATGTGTAAATGTTTGTTGTGATAGCTGTTTGCATATATTTTTTTTACAGATTGGTGATTTAGGTCAAGGCTCATATAGTTTGAAAGCTCGGGGAGAGAACGGAGTTGAATTTGAAAACTCAACAGTCCTGGATTACGTGCACAAGAGCTATTCGGTGTTCATCCAGACTGACAAGGCAATATACAAGCCAGGACACAAGGTTCAGTTTCGTGCCATTGTCCTGAACACACATCTCAAACCAGCTGTCACTGGTGCACTGGATGTCATCATAACCGTAAGTAAATGTGGAAAATGTACATGATATCAATATAATGTTGTAAAGTTCACGGACTTGGTGAGGTTCCACTAACACGAAACAAAACCATACACCAACAAGATAACCACACTAGTCAATACAATTCTACAATTTAAAACACACTATTCTCATGATTCGCAGGGGAAAGAAGCAGACATAGGCCTGACCGGAGTTGGCCAGTGTCATGGGAACCGCAGGGGTTTCTACAGCATACAAATTGTGGAGGGTGAAAATACAAAATTTCACCCCCCTCCCCTGCAAAAAAATTATAATTTTAACTATTACACACACAACATTATTCAATAAACATAACTTCAACAACAACGTGTTTATATTAAAGGAATGGCAACTACTTGCGATTATCTTTTATCTATCTATAGCCACAGTGGTCCAGGTATGCACTGGACCACTCATATGCATAACAGGTGTAAAAAATAGACACTGAACTTCTTTATTCCGGAACTGGATTGGTGTTATTTTCATTCCACGGGAGAAAGATAAATTCCAATATTTTTTAAAGGTGCCATCACCGATCATTTTGTATTGGGTCTTGGCCACATACATATTAAATTAAGGGGTGTACACTTGGGTTTTAGGAATGGGACCACCCATTGTCATACTTATGGTCCCACCAGGAACCAACACCTTAATTTAACATGCAGTGCGGCCAAGTCTAGCATTGACGTTACTGCAATGTTTATTTCAAGGATACTGGAGCCCATGTTCCTCTAGTATAATGAAACCAATTACTAAAATGAAAAATATCATAAGCTTCACTTCATTTGTCACCTGTATAAGATTTTTTAAACCGCACGGCTTAACACAAGTGTGTTTGTAAAACTTTCCTAATGGGTGGTACTTCGCATAGCTGGACCACCCCATGGCCAAGCCTATGGTAGCAGACCTTGGTATGAAGAGAGGGTTGGAGGGGCGGGCTAACTCTCACAAGGAGATCCAGTTCAATGACAAAGTGGACAGAAATGTGCAGATTGGGCCAAGATGACATGGGTTTGATTCCTTGCTAGGGTAGGGATGTTGTATCAGAGCAAGAGCAGATCTAGACTTTTAGTTAGGGGAGAGTGGGTTATTTTCCCAGCAATAGCTTTAACAGGTTTGATTAAAAAATATGTATGACACATTTATTAATATATTATAAATAGTTTAACATTAAATATGACATTGTTTCTGTGCAGGATGGGAAAGGAAACCGTGTGAAGCAATGGAACCGTGCACTGACAACAAAAGGCGTGTTCTCTGGAGAACTGCAACTCTCCCAGGTTCCTGTAATGGGCGAGTGGAAAATAATTGTTAATGTATTCGACCAAACTTTTGAGAAAAAGTTTCAAGTTGCCGAATATGTTCTTCCCAAGTTTGAAGTAGCCATAGACATTCCACAGCATGCCACCTTCAAGGACTCTAAACTTGTAGCCACTATTCGAGCTAAGTATGTTCATGATATTCATAAGTGTTTAATGATGTGGTTTAATATACTAACTATGTAGCCATGTAATTAGTGCAGAAATAATAAAGACTGAGTTTGAAGTCTTAACTTGGAAGACATAGTGCTTTAGGCATTCCAGTTTATATGCTATTGTTTTGTAAACATTAATTGTAATGTAATCAAAAACTGTGATAGCATACTTTATTCCAAAACATTAATAATAATAATAATAATGGCGTGTGGGGAGTGCACCCAGGGCAAGGCAACACCCTCTGAGTGACGGTCTTTCCAGCTGGGACCCGTAGGTGACCGTCATCCCCGGGCATGACAGAAATGAGACCCTAGAATGGAGCGGCGCTGGAATGCAAGGGCGGGGGAAACGGGAGTACCCCGAGAAAACCCGCCGACAAGCGGCATCGTCCAGCACGATTCCCACATGCGAAAATCCGGTAGTGAACCCGCCGGGTATCGAACCCGGATCGCCGTGGTGGGAGGCGAGCGCCCTGGCCACTACGCCACCGCTGCCCCTTTCCAAAACATTAAAACTAGCAGATGTAAAAATTTGGGTGAATTTTCTGTACTGATTTTGAAAAGTGACAAAGACTGGGAAACAAATATGGTAGATTATCATCCTGCTGGGACAAGACATTTCCAGGTCTGAAAACTCCCCTTTAGGTCAAAACCAGCATGGCCCTGATGTGCAAGGATCTGATTAATAGTACAGTAAACATACAAATAACTCTACCCAGTAGTTGACCAGACAATGAAGCCCCAATATGGCACTGATCAGTGCCCTTCGACACCTTCCATCTCGACAAGACCCTCAATATTAACATGCACATGGTACAGTCAGAGGGCTGGCTATCCTTCCTTCTACTGTTTGTCCAGGATCATACAGACCTAGTACTGGAGTCTTGCTGACCAATTCCTGGATTTCCTGCAAGACTTCAGTAAGCGCTGGTAATCACTGCCACTTACTATTGTTTGTCAGGAGTTCCCTCAGTGGAGCTACAATGCTGGCTAAATTTCGTAGAAACTTTCGTAAGTGACCCCGACACTCTTTGAAGCTCAAATTTGTTAGTAGGTGTTTGTAGTGCCCTTACCTGGTCTGGATCCAGTTTCATGCTACTCGTCGAGAACATGTCAAAAATACTTGACTTCATTCTGTTTGAACCGAATTTTACTTTCATTGAACTTAACTCTCTTTGCTACCTGTAGTAGGATGTCGTGCCTGCACTCATTTGCAGTTACAATCGAGAGATCATCAGACAATTACACTTGGAATACGACCAAAGTTCCGCATATTCTCTCACTAAACAATATCTGGAGCACTTAACAAGACAAATAGGAGTTTAGGAAATTTATAACAGACAATTGATGTGCTGAAGGTACAGTACAGTATCTACTGGCTTGCCTACTCATCCAGCTCCACTTGTTGAAACCCATCCTTCAGGTTCAACACAGTGAACACTGATCAGTTTGACAGTTCAATTCCTCTAAAGTCAGTCTTGTTTGATATTCCCTGCAGATTTATTCAGGTCCACTGGGTCTAAACACAGTGTAAGTGATTTGTCTACCTTCTCTACCACAGTTAGGTTACTGACCCATCTGGCTGGCTAATCAACCGTGGTAACAATGGCCTACTTAAACTTTTCCAATTAACTTTTGAGTCTGTCCCTTAATGTAAGATGCACTCTTCTAGGACATTTGGCTGCTGGCTGAATTAATTTATTCACTACCAATTTACATTTGTTTGGGATACACCTTATTCCTCAAAATATATAAGTAAATTCTGCTCTAAAAATATCATCCAAAAGATTACAACTATGTACATCGAGAACCAAACTGCAGGAGACAAGTTTCAAACACACCCATCCAGGCAGTCCGCGAATAGGCATTCTGCAGTTGCATTCTTCCATGACGACAAACTCCAATAACACCTGGCCCCCGATGACACTCACTGGTCTCACTCTGTTACCTCCAAGCGCTTCCAGAGTTATGTTAGGCTGCTCTAACTGGCTTGGGCGAGCCACCTACTTCACAATACTTCACAGTATAATATTTAACTTTGGAGCCAGTATCAAGATTGAAATGCACAGTCTTACCTTCCACACACATTTCTTGAACCCACTCCTTCCAGTTGGCTTGAACACTTTGTACTCTAGAGGTTGTTTCTGCAACTTCTAATGTACTCACAAAGTACTCTTCCACTTAAAATTTGTTTATGATGTACTCATCCAGTTCACCATCAGTTAACCTAACCTCTTCAACTTGGTTGGTGCATGAGGCTACAAAATAGTTCAACTGTTTGTACTTGTAACACACTGTCCCAAAGACAGAGCTCTCATTCTTCCTGCGTGCCCTTCCACATCATCAGCACTTAAAAATTTTCTTTGTACATCTGCACTGTCCAGTGTGTTTCTGCTTTCTTGTCTTTCTCCATACTTCCTCAACCACTTGCCCTCACAAGGAAGTTCACCACCTGAAGTTTTCACATACCGCCAAACCAGATTAACAAGTTTGCGTCGTAATACATCGGCCAGCTGCTTGTCTAACTCTGCCACCTTTGAGTGGAGTGGAGACGGAGTGGACAGATCGAAACAGCTCTTAACATCGAGGTCTCGAGAGCCGATGAGGGTGAAGTGAGGTGAGTACGAAGCAGTGCCGGAATGCAAGGACGGGGGATATGGGAGAACCCCGAGAAAACCTGCAGACCAGTGGCATTGTCCTGCACGAATCCCACATGCAAAACTCCAGGAGCAGCCTCATCAGGAATCAAACTTGGTTCACCCTGGTGGGAAGCGAGTAGTCTAACTACTACACCACCGCGGCCCCCACTGCCTTTAAGAAACTTAGATCAGGTTCCTGCAGCATCTGCTACTGCAGACCTTTGTCTGAAATACCCAGTGTCTTACAACACTGTCCGTTTGGTCCTTGACTTCATAACATTTAACCAGTGTCTTAATGTCTCTTAGAAATGAGTTGAACAGTTCCCTTTCTTCCCGAGACAGAAAGTTAAACTTGCACCATTCAACTACAATATTTTTCACTGGGTTACAGTAATCTTCAAAGGCTTGCAACACCTTTGCAAAATCCTTTATGTCTGCATCTGAATGGCCAAAGGTATTGTATACCTATTTCGAGGGCCTTGTAGCCTATGACATTTAACAATACTGCCATCTTAACAGCAGAGTTTCAACTCAGGCCTGGCATCACCATCAAAACTGTGTTTAAAACTTACAAATTTTTTCACACAGATTGTCATTAAGAAGCAGTGTCAATACTGGTTTCGGCTCTATCATCGCCAATCATTTTGCTGCCTGAGCTTCTATAACCTTACTATCACAGGGCACAATGAAGTCACATTCAATCACGAAGGTCACGCCAATCGTACTGTATGACTAACTACCAACTGTGCCATGTATGTTTTTGTAATTTTGTGATGACATATTCAACCTTTTACATTCCTTAATGGCTATATTTGTCATACAAAGTCTACACAACAACCACTCTTGTCTGCCATTCTGCACATACTACTTGTTTGCGCGTGCCTAACTACTTACAATCACAACACTTTGGCCAAATATGACCCCTAAGAGGTCTGTTGTGTGTGTTGAGGCGCACTTAATTCTTAAGGAGCCTTATCCATTTATCCCTTATTCAGCAAGTACCCTACCACAACTAAGTCAGCCGTAACCTTCTCAATCTCCACCTACACTTGTCCTGAAAGAAGGAACACTGGAGTGCGATTCTTATTCACTTCTCTGCTTATCGGGAGCCCAGTTATGTGAGCACGCTAGCCCGATGTAGCGAAGCTAATATTCTGATAGGCAGGCGACTACTACACTTCATGCCATAGCAACTTCCACGCCACTTATTGTATCCACGATGAAAATTGGCTTCCGACAAGCAGAATACTGGTTGAGAATCACACCTTTGAACCCCAGGTAATAACCATACCAACCTACTAAACCAGTAAAGAGCGGTGTTAAGTTTAATGTTATTTTGGTTTTAGGTACACGTACGGAAAACCTGTGAAAGGTGAAGCCACAGTATCTGTGCACCCAAATTACTTCTCTGAAGTGCTGCAACCCATTTTTCGAAGTCCTGTTCGTAAAGTGATTAAGATTGATGGGAAGGCAGTTGTGGAATTTGATATTGCAAAAGAACTACAGTAAGTATTACTCTATTAGGTAATGAAATAGGTTTGTATAGAAACAGAAATACAGTGTAGTTATTCTGCATTTTATAGTTGGTGGTTTTTATATGCAGGTCTGGCACCTGTGACAGTTATAGGAAGTGTATCTATGGGTTTAGTTATAATATTACATTTTCTCGTAACTATGTTTGCGTGCAGTTTGCTAAATGTGTGTGTGGAAATGTTTGTCAAACATATGAAATTTTATTGGTGTAGGGCCTGTTTTGATTTTCATGTATGTGATACAAAGACTGAGAAATGATATATGTGAGCAGCTATTTGTGTTTATAGGATGCTCACTAACAACACCAATAAATTCCAGTACGGGACTCCTCATACAAATATAAGTAAAATATACATATGATGCATAGCCTAAGTTTTCTACGGATGGTAGATGCCCTTAAAAGTGGCGATGATAGACTGTTTTATTGGATATATCACGAGAAATAATTTATTTGGAACTATGAGCGTATGGCTAGTATAGCATCAAACGAAGACACACGTCTACGGCAAATACTGTCTATGTCGTAATAGTAGGACATTGGAATAATGGGGATTGCCAACCTGTTGTTGCTTCAAATTTTCTATGCAAAATGACAATTGAATATTCATGGCAATAAATAAGTATATTATAATTAACAAAATGGTTATCTTGCATCATTACACTAGACTGCACCATTTTTGAGATAGTAAATATTATACTTAAATTTTTTGAAAATAGTTCAGTCTAGCGTAATGACACACTGCTACCTTTTTGTGTTAATTTTTGTCATACCTGTATATTATCTGTCATAAATATTCTATAATTTTGCCAAGCAAAACTTCAAGCAGCAACAAGGTGGCAACCTCCGTTGTCACCTTGACCTACTTCCATGACAAAAACAATATTTGCGATATATNGTTCATGGCAATAAATAAGTATATTATAATCAACAAAATGGTTGTCTTGCATCATTTTTGAGATAGTAAATACTATACTTAAATTTTTTGAAAATAGTTCAGTCTAGCGTAATGACACACTGCTACCTTTTTGTGTTAATTTTTGTCATACCTGTATATTATCTGTCATAAATATTCTATAATTTTGCCAAGCAAAATATTTCAAGCAGCAACAAGGTGGCAACCTCCGTTGTCACCTTGACCTACTTCCATGACAAAAACAATATTTGCGATATATGTGTATTTTTGTTTATTTGTTTAATGGCAAAGTAGCCATACACTCAGAGTTCCAAGTAAGTTATTTCATGCATTATTCACAATAAACAAGTTTGCTAACTCCACTTTTAAGTGCTTTTTACCATACTTTGGAAGCATGTTATGCTGTACATCGTATAGGCCTACATTACATCTATATTTTTGTGAAGAATCACTTGGCAGAGAGTTGATATTTGTCAATATCCTATGTGATTTTTAAAGTAAAGTTATGTACATATATGTGTTTCAATAATTTATATTTTTATATTATGTTAAGTGTGTATAAAAAATGTGAAAAATAAATTTTCCTTGGACATTTATTTTAACAGATTGACAGATGAATTTGAAAGAGTTGTGCAGTTTGACGTCACTGTTGAAGAGTCATTGACTGGGAGGCACCAGAATAACTCTGCTCAAGTTATTGTCCACAAGTATAAATACAAAATGGAGTTGATTAAAACCTCGGAGCATTTTAAACCAGGACTCAAATATGTAGCATATGTGAGTATAATTGGATAATATTGTTCACAAAATATTGTTTGTGGTTAAGTCTTCTTATGTCATGTTAAGTCTGTGGTTCATTAAAGTGTGTTGCCTATAATATTTTGATTTTGTGTTGAAAGATATTAAATACAACAAATTAAATAAACAATGAAAGTTTTTTGTCACAATTGTTCATTAAGAAAAAGAAACTACCACTTATGATTTTTTTAACTCAAAAAACAATGTAAGAAAGATTTATTGATTCAGTTAAACAGCCATGTGCTTCATTCCTTTAATTGGATTTATACAGGCAAACTCAACAAAGAAATAAAATTGAATTGAATTCCTAAAACCCCTTCTCATCTTTCCCTCCAAGAAATGAGAATCAGCTCAGCTATTTTATTGAGATAGCCCCAACAAATAACTTATTTTGCTTTTAATGTACATTTATTTACCTTTGTGGAATTTTAATGAATGTGTAATATGAAATTTACAAATTGATAAAATTTGTTCCTTTTTATTTTTATTATTAGTTTTTAAGTTAACAGATTCTGAATTAATGAAAAAGCTTGGGAAGAAAGTTAAATAATAATTCGATTGTGTATTTTTTATGGCTTAGGAGTCACTTATTTTAGTTTTGAAATTCATGAAGATAGAAGCATTTCTTTGTAAATTTGAATGGTTTTCCCTCTATTTTTGGTGTCAATACAGTTATAGTTTATTCCATTGATCATGAACATCTGGCATTTTTATTATGAAAGCTGCAATGCTGTAATGTGCTCCATTCTTGGACTATCTGCGCATGCACATGATGAAGCTATATTACCTCTTAATGGAATTTTAACATTCGAGATAAGCACACATTATGGTGTGCTCACTCCTTTTTTTCCCTATGGATGTGGTTCAACTGTTTATCTCTTGGCAGCACTGACTGATGAAGAGTGTTTGCACCCCAGCAGCTTACCCGCTAGAGGTCAGCATATTTGAAGGCAGGGCTTCAGCTGACGAGAGTGTTTGATACACTGGAGCAAAATAAGACAATTCTGTGCTCATCGCACGTAAATGGCAAGGAGTATCAAGCAAATTGTTTCTGCAGAAACAGTGAGTTGAGTTGAATTGAGAGATTTGGGCCGCTCTTAACGAGGTCTTGAGAGCAGATGAGGGTGAAATGAGGTGAGAATGGAGCAGCGCTGGAGTGCAGGGGTGGGGGAAATGGGGGATCTCCGAGAAAACCTGCCCACCGGTGGCATCATCCAACATGATTCCCACTTGCGAAAATCCGGGAGTGACTCAGCAGGGGATTGAGCTCAGTTCACCTAGGTGGGAGGCAAGCAGGCTAACCACTCAGCCACCACGGGGCCCATGTGGAAACAATGATTCTTACTGATGAATAGTGCACCTTTATTTTAAAATTCCTAAACACTTTTGTACACAAGGAAGGATGAGTTTTTTTTTAAGCCATGACGATGAGTTCCATTCAAATAATTTTTGCAAATAGAAAACTCACCAAGAAAAGTTAAATATTAAAAGGTTAGGCCCTGATTAATAAAATTGAGTAATTAATATGGCAAGAAGACACAAAAGTTTGTATTCAGACATTCATTCAAAAAGACAGTCACAGTAGTATTAGGTTTCAAAGACTTCATATACTTGAGTGAGGAAAAACAAATATATATTACAGTCAGAAATAGTGCTTTTAGTTCATTTACTTGTCTGCCAGAGTTATTTAAAAATCGAATGATGCGTACTTAAACTTGATTTGCATACATTTATACACATAAACTATTAAATATAGTGTATCAGAGGAATATGCTATTACAGAGTAAATGTCTGATTACACTGCTAGTCTTTAATTTAATGGCAGCAGCATAAATTTTTCTGAATCATGTAATTACAGTGGATGTTTTATGCAAAAGTAATTAAACTTATTAAACATTACATACCTTCGAAAATTAATATTTACATCTTTTACACACACAGGCGAGTCATTGACTCGAATTATATTACTATCCAAGTTTTGTTCCAACTGTGGAGCTCCAATATCCTTTTGCCTTAAAAAGTTTTGTAAGACTTTAATAACACTCATTATTTGATACCACCGGCAGCTACTGATATGTAAGCCTATAAATTTGTAGAAGATATGTAATTGGTTATGTAGTCAAGAGATTAAAGAACTGAAATCAGACTTATACTTAAACCATGCATCACATTGGGCACCATATTATTATAAAATCTGTGTTGATTGGTAAGGCGCCAGGCTGTGATTTTGGGCACGGCCAGTACACGGTGAGCAGCAACTCGTACAGGGCTGTTACGTCGCCACGCGGTAAAACACTTGGTGCCGATAAACATTGTTCTGCTCCGTTGTAGGCCACGGAGCATGCCAAACGCAAGTACAGGGAGGCTGGTCACTTAAATGTAGGTATTAAGTGCGACCACGTACATGTTAGATCCAGAGCCATCCAACGTTTTTTACAAATTAAATTAACAACAAAATGCACAGGTTGCTACGTGGACTCAAAAGCAAGATAGCAGAACAGTACAAAAGCGCTGTGGCATGAAAACACTTACATGAGGCCTCGTATGAACCAGCCTGAGGTAGATATAAAAGGTTGTGTCTAAGAAAAAAAGCTATAAGGCGACATTATTATTTAAGGACCTTCTGAATCAACGGAAGGGCCAGGCCGGCTGTGGGAGCAAAATAGCAAAGGTTTTAGAATATGAATTAGCAAACAGAATTAACAAATCAGTGAGAACAAAGTTGAGACCCTGCAGGCCATGCGGCACGCGTCCATCCGGCTTGAGCTCCAATGAGAGACTGCCAAATGGCCGTCGGAAGCGGGGACACTCACCCACGCTGGAAGTGGTAGCCCCGTGCAGACCACACGCATGGAGAATGAAGCATGATTGAAATGGAAAGAAAACACATTATACTATAATTTACAATAACGTGCACAGGAGTGCATGTCAAAATAAATACATAAAATACCTTACTTGCTAACAAAACCCTTTTAATTGTTGGCTTCGGCCGTCAGGCATATCTTTATTGCACTCTACACCATGTGCAGATGCACCAAACACATGCATCACACGACCCTGCACGTGCAACCAATGACGGGCTTCCGCCAACCGAGGAACGAGGTCGGATGACAAAAGGAAAAGATGTCTGCAAAATATGCTGTATTTAATGAATAATACTTTCATAATACAAATATAATGTTATATAATATGATATAAAGACTAAGGAAAAGATTTTATGGTTTTATTCTTAGCTCAGTTTCATTTTTAAAATGTAAGATTTTGGTGTTATTATTTTCATTTTTGTAAAAGCTTAATGTAATTAACAAAAATGCATATTTAAAAACATATGATGTAAAATGTAAATAGTATTTAAAGAACTATGTAATCAAGAGTAAGTATTTTATTTGAAATAAATAAACAAAGACTATAAATCACATTTTAGGTATTAAACTATTTTCTGGTATGAACATTGACTTTCTGGGCAATGAATATTTACTGTGGCGAGTATATTACAAAAATACTTCAATATAATTTGTTAGAACAAATAGTTTAAGTTTTGCTGAAAAATAGCGTATTATGGTTAATTTAATTCTATTTTATGTTGTAACTTAAATTTTGGTGTTATGTAGTGTATTAAAATTAATTTTGGTGTTTTTTTTGGTTTTATTTCTATTCACCACATAACCTTGTCTCTGATAATAGCATTTTACGTCATTGTTTACAGATAAAATTAGCGTATCATGATGGCGCTCCTCTTCAAGACCTGAAGAATCCTGTTGTTATCAGGTATGGCTACTCGCATGACACTGAGAAGTACGCAGAAGAACGCCACACAATGAACAAAGATGGAATGGTAGAACTTACATTTCACCCATCACTGGACAACAACACCATAATGCTTGGAATTGAAGTATGTAAACTGCTGCGTGTTTTAGTTTTAAAAGATGAATGTATTTTGCAGTTCTGAATAAACAGTAGGCTGTTACATCTCGTAATATTCTGAATTCATGATATCAGTTTCACCTACAACCTATATATTTTTCATAATTTCTTGATTTAATGCTTATATTAGGTTATTCCCATCAACTCTTCCAAAGCCTGTATTTATTAACTTTTTGATGCTTACTTTAATTATATATATATATATATATATATTCTGTATGGCTACTGCTGGTACGACCATGCTTTACTCAGGGCCAATGTGAACTAGGTGACCATCTAAGGCATCACAATTAATGATACAAGTGAGACGTGAGGAGGAAGTGTAGTCTGCCTCAAGATTCCAGTTGCCAATGCTATATATGCAACAGTGGGCATTGGTTGACTTTTCCCATGGCGAGCCAACCTCAGAAAACCGAGTAGCAAGTGCTTGGGGCCATTTTTCTTACATTTCATGCTGGCCAAGAGAGACACAAAGCAATGAAACCACCCGATTGGCCTATAGCACCATTTAGTTGCACAATTTGGTTTTTAAAATGTTTTTTACAGTAAATATAAAAATGTACAAAATTATCNCATAAATCAATGAAACCACCTGATTGGCCTATAGCACCATTTAGTTGCACAATTTGGTTTTTAAAATGTCTTTTACAGTAAATATAAAAATGTACAAAATTATCAGACATAACTTCTAAATTGAATTATTATACCAGCAGAGGAATAATGACATATTTTGACTCTTTCATGGAACAAGATGGTTTCCTTCAGAATATAGACTGAAAGCAGTGTAATTAGACCAGAAATTGAAGTTGCCAGAAAATCAGTTTAGTATATATCCAAGTGGTAACAAACCTCACAATCATATCCCCATTTAGCCATTAAATTCACATGTTACGAAAATGCCAATGTTCAGAATAATTCATGTGTTACTGTGTCAAGTTTCAGGGGCATAGCAAGGTTTTTATTATGTTAGAAAACAAGTTTGTTCGGTATGACAATTTTTAAAAATAGCTTATGTAAAAAAAACTACAGTAAAATTCGGTAAAATGTAATACAGTTATAACCATCTAGAACCCTACCCATATTAACAATGTTTTCCACACTGACTTCCACGCCTGTTGCAGACTGCCATTGAAGTGAGTTACAAGTGCTCATGGAGCTGTGTTTCAAGAGTAGCCGATCCCCTGTGGGACCTTTCTTGCTATGCACCTGTTATATGAACAGTTAGTTAATTATCTAATGTTAATAAGTTTCAAATGGAAAAAAAAAACACAATTTTTGTGATCAATGTTGATGCAGAGTCCTTATATAAAAATTGTGCATGTAAAACTTATAAAAAAATTTATAATCTTTTTAATTCTTTTAATTTGGTAAAAGTGTTTTAAAATGTTTCCAGGCTCAGTACATGGATCTGAAGGAGTGGTTTTCCACTATTAACGCAGCTACCTCTCCGAGTTCCACATTTGTCCAAGCCACTGTCAAGACAGAAAATCCAGCTGTATGTATCATTATATTCCTGGAGATTACTTTAGTTATTTTCTTATTTATAGTACGTATGCCTACTATGTCAAGAAATTTTTTTTTTTTATGTTTTATATTTATGCAGGTAAAACTGCAGTGTCATTTGGAAGGTCCATCATAACAGTGCTACAATTATTTCAGTGATTATAAGTTAAATGGTCAGTTAGTCCTGGAAAATAATTTTGAAAATCGATTACTCTTTGTTGACACAAAATAAGACTCTCTGTAATTTTCTTACTGTCCCCACACAAAAATACATTATGGCCAAAACTACAGTAAGTGGAATGTTAAAGCATATTCATACATAATTTCAATGAAGACTTATTCATGTAGTTAAACAATTTGTTTAGGAACCTTGGTTGTGTGTGGTCACAATGTATAACCACTTAACTCCTTGCATTTTTCATATCTACAATAGACATTTACATATGTTGCTACAACTATGTTTGTTAAAAAATATGTTACTTACAAGATTGAAGATGGGTTTACATGCATCTCTGCTTTGAAAAGTTCAAACACACAGTGCTGGGCGTTTATAAAGCCATTTCAAAATTACAAAAAAGAATTTTCCTTAACAAAAGCCTTTTAATGAATATTTAGTGCCATTATGCATTACCACACAACAGAACCACTTGTTACAATTAAACCAAGGTCATATTACAGACTAGTCATGTGGCCTGCCTGCCAAATAATTACACTTACCGCCTGATGAAGCTGGCCTAGCCAGCGAAACGTTGCGATCGCGCAACCGCGTGGAAAATGTGTCTGCCCTTCTTTGTATGTATGTGCCTGTTGACAAGAACTACACTCTGAGTACTCTAATTCCTGTCCTTTGTATATATATTTTTAATATAAATTTTTGTTTATTATGGTATTTTGTTTAATATGTTTGTGTTCAAAAAACTTTGAGCGTAGGTTGCATATAATAGTAGGATGTACATAATAGCCTTATAAGCAGTAGTGACATTTCTGTACATACTAGCTTCTGAAATGACTGAAACTGACCTGGTTTTACAATGTTCCGCNTAGTACGATGTGCGTAATGGTGTTATAAGCAGTAGTGACATTTCTGTACATACTAGCTTCTGAAATGACTGAAACTGACCTGGTTTTACAATGTTCCGCCAGGTGAACAAAGATGTGGAAATAGTGGTGAACTCTACAGTGCCAATGAAATACTTCACATACCAGGTGATTGGCAGAGGAGATGTTCTCATGGCCAACACAGTGCAAGTTCCTAATGTGAACAGCCACATGTTCAGGTTCCTGGCCACGTATGCAATGGCGCCCACAGCACACGTGGTTGTCAGTTACCTCAAGGACGACGGCGAAGTTGTGGCTGACGCACTGGACATCCAGCTAGATGGCTTTCTGCAAAACTTTGTAAGTCACACTCATTTGTTTTTACACCCATGAGCCAGTTTTGTTGCTGCAAGGGTTGGCATAAAAAGTTGCGAGACCCTGAGAACATGGCTTTTTGTCCATGATGCAAACTGAGATAAGGCCTGATCATGATTACTTGCGTATAGTGATTTAAGGTGGCATGGGACAAAAATAATCGCTGCAGAGGGTAGTTGAATTTTACAATTTTATTAAAGTCAGTAGAGAAAAATGAAGAGAGAGCAATCCTACAAAATTGTTTTCACTAACTATGAGAACAAATATTTTACCAGAGTGATGTATTTCTGCCAAGATATTTGTGTAGCATAGATTTTTATATGTTATAATCAGGGCCGGATTTAGCACTTTAACTTAGTAATTTGCAGCCTATGTTCCTACACAAGTTTTCTTCCTTAAAAGCAACCTAATTACCACGCCCTCTCCCCCCTCAAAATAATATGCTGCCACACACACATAAGTGTTATTTGTGGAATAACAGCTAAAACTGATTTCATTTTTTAATTAGTGATTATTATAAAACTGCGAAAGCTTAAGTAATGTAAGAAAAATCAACAAACAGAAATAAATACTTACTGTCATGCAATGAAAAGTGAAATAGTTCAATGATATTAAGTTTGCACAAAACACTGAAATAGGTAGTATCAACACATAAAATACTAGGATGTTCACTCTAAGAAACACTAGTCTATAACATATTTTGCCTTGATCTATGCAGAGCTAACTGATTGAGGATGCCAAGTAGATTCATGATGTTCAAAAGTGGCCTATGATTGAGACGACTGCTAATGAATTGAGGCTATCATATGTCATGCTTGAAAGCAAATAATTCTTTACTGATCTAAGCCACGGGAAGGTACTCTCACATGGGCGCCGGCAGCAGGGTGCAAGGGGGTGCACTTGCACCCCCCTGTCAGGAAAGAAAATACATAGAAAAAATTACATTTTTTTTTATTAAGTTGCTGTTTGAATAAAAACTGAAGGCGTCTAGGTTGCTGTCCAAATTTGTTCATCACCTTGTCAATAAATTCAGTATCCTCCTCTACTCTTTTCCTGTGAACATTGAGCATGCACAGGCCGCTTAGCCTCGCGTCTCCCATCGTTGAGCGATTCCACGTCTTGACACGCCGTAACGTGCTAAATGTACGTTCAATGCTACATGTTGTTGCTGGAATAGTTAAACCAATTTTGATTGCCTCACATATCGCTGCGTAAAACGGAGTGGCTTGAGCAATTACATCTGCGTATTCAACAACAGATTCATTAAAAACTGCATTATTTGCTTCATTTGTCTTCATCATGTCGTACCATGTGGTAGCCTCGGCAATAAAATTATGTATAAGACCTCCGTAGAGGTTCTGTATATCTTTTGCTATAGCTAAAAATGCTGATTTGTCTAATTTTATCATATTTTCTGGATGAAGCTGCATAAGCGAAAATGCTTTCTTGTGTGTTGAAGAAAATAGATTTTTTAGTGAAGAAATAATAGAATCTAAGTATGGGATAAATATAGGTTTTCTGAAAAATTCTTCCCCATTTTCAGATGGTTGATTTGATCTGCAAGTCTGTTTTGCCACTACTAGAGGACGCTTAAATTCAACATCCAGTTTTTCGCAAATTTTTTGAGCTTTCTCGAAAATGACCGCAAACTCTATAGAGGCATTATCGCGGTGAGATTGAAGCACATCAGTTAATTTATTTACGTGATCGTGTATTATCTTTATATTCATATTTACTTCTTGTAATTGATTGCACATGGGTTCAAGTTTGGCAGAATAGGCAGCAATTACTAAAAGTGTCACAATGTATGTTGGAGTAGTTGCAGTCGTGTAGAGCTGATACGCTTTGGTTTTCGTTGTAGAGTTCGGTGCGTCCTGCGAAAGTTCTTCTAAAACTTGTGCAATAATCAGAAAGTCTTCAGAAAATTTTCTGATACTTTTGTACTTTGCTATCCAACGCATTTCACAAAACAGAGGTATATTTGGAATTTTATTCCGCCGTAACGTACTCTCTCTAAAAAAATTTATAATGTCCTTTGTAGTCCCAGCAGTATTTCTCACTTCACTGACAGTATTCAGGTCATTAATGACAAGATTCAATACATGACTTGCACAGTGGAAAAATAGTGTTGAAGGATATTTATCATTAGTAATTTTCTGAACACCACCTATGTGACCTGCCATTGCAGCACACCCGTCATATCCTTGGCCAACAAGTTTATTTAAATCAAAATTACAATCTTGCAGGAAGCGAATAATAGTTTCCGAAATGGCTTTTGCGTTCAATTCTTGTACCGGTACATATCCGAGGAATCCTTCATAAATTATTGGTTTTTTATCCTCTTTATCATAACGTAGATAGCGAACACCAATCAATAACTGTTCTGTGCCACTAATATCAGCAGTTTCATCAGCCAAAATTGAAAAAGCTGAAGCATGTTTCACCTCCTCAATTATTTTGCTTTTCAGAACATCGGAACAAATTTCAATCAATTCGTTTTGAATTTGATGCGATATGTATAATGAATTTTTTGCTCCTGATTCTAAATGATTCTTCAAAAACCTCGTCTCCCGAGTCAACTCGAAAATGTAGCAGGTCTGTAAAAACCCAACCCTTGTCCACTTTCCCACGAAGTGGAAGGTCATGTCGCCCGCAAAATAAAATTGTTGATACGATAGATCAAAGTTTTAAACGATTTTCTTCAACTTCCTTGTGATATGCCGTATTTAAAGATTCATGAACGCTTAGTCCCCTTCTATCCATGATCTTTTCAAATGTATTTGACGAAGCCAGTGCGTCACAATGCCACTTACTTGTCGCATGAGACTGTGCAGCTTCATGAAACTTTTGATATTTGAGGCAAGGAGAAACTATAAACTGTCCTTGTAGACCGCGCTGCACTGGAGGCCGAAATAAAACACATATCCTACACAGAGGTTTCTTTGCTATATCTGAGAAGGCTAACCACGGATATGTTGTAAGCCATTCATGTCGGAAAGCTTGTTTAGCATCAAGGTTAACGTCATTTTTAAAATTGTACGTTTTAGTAGGGTTCCAAGGATTTCTTAGTAATTCCAAACGTAGATCATCATTGACTTGATAACCGAGGTCCAAACACAACACAATGTCCAATAATTAATTAGTTGTGCTTCTGCTAGAAAAATCGAGCGATGCATCTGCTTGAAAATCTTTACACGCAGAGCTGGTACCTCTAAGCAAAAAGGATTCTTATATAATAAATAAACTAATCAATTAACGCATTCAGAAAAAAAAATCTAAAATATTACATGAAATGATATGATGTATACTTTACCAATTTTTGTGATAACAAATCAGTTAACATTTAAGTAGTGATTTTAAATTTTTTTTATTAATTTATAAAGCTTTCAATTTTTAATGTATATTTTTATAACTTCTATACATAATCATTCTAGAGAAAATAATACAACAGTTTAAATAACGAATGATAAGTTGCAAATTTAGTTCAGACTTTTTTTTTTACTATGTTTTATGGGCACTGGTTACTATTTTCTTTTCTTTCAGTGTAGTGTAACAAAAATTTGAAGTATTTTCTACTATTATTTCGTTGTTTTTGAGTCTTATTTTCCTCTGCATGCAGATAATAAACAATACATTAAATGATTTGGGTAGAAACACCAACACAACATACCTGGACTATCTAGTCTGTCTGTATCCGGCCTGGATGTCTTAATATGAGGTGAATCACCTTCATCAGAATGATGATTACATTTTTTACACAAAAAATGTCTTATGTCACTCGTAACTTGAACAAAAATTAATAAGCTACACAACAAATTACCTAAAAAGGACTATAAATAAAGTCGCTGTTTAAGCAGATTTATTACAGACAACTGATTTGCGCACTATCAACAACTACAATTATTAATAGGTACAATTAGAACAGCGTGAACTGACGCGGTCGCAGGCGGGAAATCGTCCGCATCCGTCGCGCGGCAGCAGGGATTCCGAGCAATAATACCAACCATCGACTACAGAGATTAAGTATGTTTTCGATGAGAAAAATATATTCAATCAAATACCTGTGCAATTTGAATTTGACATTACATTTATCTACATAATATACATGTATAATTCTATATTTTATATTAGTTAATAGTATAATGTGTAGTTGCAGATGCACCTCCCCGAAAGTAATCCTGGCGGCACCCATGTAAACTCAGCTGTGCAGTTATAAGCTGGAGTACATGTGAACATTCTGAGAGCATTGTCAATATTTGGGTAGATTGCCTGCAGTTCCTCTTCTCGTATCAACCGATGAACTTAATTGCACTTAAATTCTCATAAAATTTAGTTTTAGTCTGCAGATAAGTCTTTAATTGCACTAACTACTACTAGTGTATCGTCAAGATCCTCAGGAATCTGAGCGTGCAGAAAGTATCCTGTTTTCATTAGCTCATCCAGAGAAAAATTTTCAATTTGAGTCACAGTAAATTGTTCTTTTACATGGACATACATATACCTCCTCTTCAGCTCCAACTGCAAGTTATCTGTGATAGCAAAGAAGATACTTATTCTGAAACTATACCTACTACTGAATTCAAAATCATTTGGAGACTTACCATGAAGTAGCTTCCTTTTGTCTGGTGTGCATTTCATCATGTTCATATGTTCTATATCTGATAATTTTGTTTTTTATTCAAAATAATTAAACTCATTTCTGTTAGACCCAAGAAGTAAAATCTGTGAATGATAAAGTTGAATGACTGAACTCAAATCAGTACCAACACTTGAAAGTTTCTTGTTTGTAGCATTTAGTCTTTCCAGTAAAAATCACCAAAATTCTGCTGTTCTCATCTTAGCTTATACTCTGTACCATATATGAAGGCCACATTCTTGACAGTTGATGATTGCCACGTCAATGTTTACTTTTTGTTTATGTATCCATTCGCCATCAACTGGCTTTGATGCGACGAGTCAGCGTGTCCAGGAGGTGCTGTTTCGTGCGGCAATTAGTGAACTACTTGGGTAGTCGCGACAGGCTGCGCGAGGTTTGAAGGGCGTGTGTAGGGTCGTTCGTAAAAGCTGTACACAAAATATATGTTACTTTAAAAATTATGCAG
>NQII01010860.1:0-20014 GCA_002778355.1 Clitarchus hookeri
TTTTAGTGTAGCATTACCGTGAGTACTCTAAAAAAAATCATGAACTTTGCTGTTTCGTCACTCGCTAGGCTGCATGTCTTGGCACAGTAATTTTGCGCGCAAGAATTTGCATTTCGGTGTCCGGAAAAACTTTCGACCGCAGTGCAAATTGTGGCATATGTGCGATGTTGTGGAAGGTTACCGCTTTATTTTGGTGTTGGTGTCATGTGTGTACTTTACCCTGGTTCGATTTTAGATGTGGTTTCAATTTCATTAACTTATTGTCAATTACGCATATAAAACAACGTCACATCTTTCTTATTTTTCTTGCAAGAATTCTTTATTTAGTAGTTATATTAAAATAATGACTATATTCTTGCAGGAAGTGCTTTCATTTTTAGTGTAGCAATACCGTGAGTACTCTAAAAAAAATCATGAACTTTGCTGTTTCGTCACTCGCTAGGCTGCATTTCTTGGCACAGTAATTTTGCGCGCAAGTATTTGCATTTCGGTGTCCGGAAAAACTTTCGACCGCAGTGCAAATTGTGGCATATGTGCGATGTTGTGGAAGGTTTCCGCTTTATTTTGGTGTTGGTGTCATGTGTGTTCTTTTCCTGGTTCGATCTCAGGTGTGGTTTCAATTTCATTAACTTATTGTCAATTTGCGTATGTTTTGTTGCAGTGTAGTTAACTTCATTACTTTCCATACAGTTAAAAATAATTATTTGTCCACTGTGGTGATTTGCAGCAAATTGATTTTAATTTAATAATATATTAATTACTTTTAACCAAATTTGGCAGATGTTTTCATTTCGGGTAGTATATGTTTTACGCATTATGTATGCCGCCATGTTTTTTCTGTTTTGCGGTTGCAGTCCAAGTCCATGTTCTTGACCATGGTGGGAAAACGGAGATCCCGGGAAAACCTGCCGACCAACGGAATCACCCGGAACGATTTCCACGTGCGAAAATCCAGGAGCAATTCCACTTTTATGCAGTAATTAGTGTTCTTGCAAACGGAATTAAATCTACTAGATTTACAATTTATAATTCACATAATTCTTAAGTTCAGCCAATGAATACTTGTGACAAGTCTGCCCTCTTCACTCATACCATATTTAATGTGATTATTATTCAAAGCCGGTATTTTCTAGCATAAAATATTATTTCTGTTAACATATATAATCACAAACATCGGCATACTCATACCTTTTAATTATTTTTGGATGTTTATATAAAAGTAAATAAAAATTTTCCGGCAACAACACCGAACTGCTATGTTTTTAATGATCGCTCCAAAGATTGCCGGAAGATATTGGCCACTGTTGTGGAAACTTTCCAAAATGTTCCCCCGAGAGTGGAGAAACAGAGCAAAACCGCTTTTAAAAAAAATGGTTTTGGCAAACTAATGATGGAAAAAAAGAGTTATTATGCATTTAAGAGGCTTTTCTGAACGAAACTTTCTAGACCAACAAAAGTAGCATTAAAAGGTTCTGCACAGCTTATTTTGTTCATATTTAAGAGGGGGTAATGTTAAAATAAGTAGAACATATATATAAAATTTAACAAAATTGCGAAATGTACGAGCAGTTTGGCCGGTGTGTTTACGTCGGTCACCATTGTTAATGGCTGCGCATGGCTGTTTCCCATGCTACCTACTGGCCACGGATATTCAGGAGAGCATAATGTTAACATTAATAGAAAGTATTAAATAATAATACGAGCGATCCACTACTTTTTTTATGTCGGGCGCCTTAATATTTGGTGATTTTCGGCATATTTCCGTCACCTTATTGGATGTAGGTCGTTCGTCGTGGAAACGGTCTTTATATATTATATGTCATCGTCATCGAATTTCAGTTGCCGTTCAGATGCGAAACTGTGCGGTTGTGTTGTTGCGGGCGTGACTTGTAACATCCGAATTTGACCGATTTAAAAACTGAGAGTGCAATAATGAGTGCTTCTTTGCGTATTTTCGCCTATGAACATATGCTTCTGTGCATTATACTCGCCTATGTGGCGGGTGTTACTTGCTTCTTCGAGTGAGGTAAGGCGTACAACGGTTGAATTGGCCGAGGACAGAGGAATTGTACCCACCACTACCTTGGTGAGTTAATTAATATTATTCCGTGTGTTTTACAAATCCTTTAATCCCTAACCTCCTAGATTTGACTAACTTCGTATATTAGTTTAAAACCCTAAAATCCGAGGTTAGTTTAAAACCGTACTATCCTAGTTTAGTTTAAAACCCAACAACGACCTAGGATAGTTTAAAATTGTAAAAAAGTGATTCACTCAATGTGGGGTTAGGTTCCCTTATGTTAGGTGGGCACATATTACGAAATTAGTCTGACGTTAATGCCCCTAGTATATTCGTGTTCTACATAATTAGTAGAGTGGAAATATACCACTTTTCGGGTTTTTTTTTTTTGCAGGAAAGCCACTATAATGAATAATTACAGAAAAAAGATGAGATAAACCTATCTCGCTGTCTGCAAACAACAAATCTTAATGTCACACAGTTGAACAGATTTTCTGCCAACACAACTAGCGAAAAAGTCACGGAATGGATTTTAGGTTAGAAAATTGCTTTGAAACACATTCTTTAATAAGTAAGCATACTTCTTCGCGCCGATTTGTGATGCAGTTTGATTAAATTTAAATTGGTAAAAGTATTATATACATTTAATAGTGCTTGTAATTAAAAAATTAAGATATAGACAAACATTTCATTACTGGAGACAATGTACCATTGACAGTTGCCGTTGTTTTGAGGTCAGTGTTGAGAACATGTACAGAAGGTGAATAAGACGTCAACTACATATTTATGTCCGCCACACAGAACGATTTTCAGTACGATATAGCATGTGTGGAGTCTTGCTTGCTACTGATCAAGCACTTCCCCTGGAAATCGTGATGCCTACATGAAGTTTTCCTTCATAGTCTACTAATTTTCGGTGATTAGAATGGAACTATTTTCTCTTTGTGTTTCTTTGCTAGTTTCTGGTCTCAGCCAATGCGAGAAAGGAAATATCCCACGTGGCTTTATTTACATTGCAACATGATTGTTTAGGCAGTGTTAACAAATGCGTATAAGAAATATATTAGTAAACTGTTTTGAGGTTATCTGTGAACTCAACCGTATTCTTTGAAAAGCAGTGCCAGTTTTGGTTTCTTCATGCTAACGATTGTCTTGTCCACAGTCGTTTATTATGAATACAATTTTTATTTTCATGATCCAAAACTGAAATAAGTGCAATTACAGCAATGTTTCTCTGCATTACAGTGTTCATTCTAAATTATTTTCGCCAGCAGTAAAAAATTTATTTGCGTCCGCATTAATAGTTAACAGAATAGCTCGCAAGGAAACACCTACCACGTGGGCAAAACCAGTGACGGACCCTGCGAGTAATCAAGTTACATAGCTTTTTGCCTAGCTTTTAATTACTATCTTAGTGAAACTGGCAAAGAAAAATTTTCCCATATGCAACAGGCATTAGTCTATGTGACAAACCAAGCTGTGGTTGATGAATCAACAAACGTAAATTCCGTAAGATATTTATCACTTTCCTAAAATAATTCTTTATTTTAAAAAAATATTTATAATCGTATACATAGTTACTTACCATAAGTCAATCATAAACAATACGTCGAAAATGCAAAAATTATACAAGTTAACTTTAAAATAAGAATACAAATTACATAATTCATCATTTGTAATCTTCCTATGTGTGTGTCTAACCAGATTGTCGACATTTCCTATCAGTTTGTATATTTCTCCCAACCTTCCTGCCATTTTCAGTTTATCCTTCGTTACACCCCGAAAAAGTGATATTAAATGTTTGTTTGCGTGGTGTGTTCTCCCTACTATTTCTGCTCTTTTCACTCTCTTTTCCGCTCTTTGCCGTTCGTATTACCGGAAGAATATTTCAGGTTTGTTGTACGTGTGGCAGTAGCAATGCTCTCGCCGAGGTGGACAGAAAGAGCCTAACACTACCTGAGCTGTCAGGAATAGTAATGCGGGTGCCGTCTGACGACTATGTTAAAAACATCAGAATAATACGCAATATTCCTATTTCGGTTAGAATGGGCACCATCTCACTTGGTAAGCACGAAGTCACAGTTCTCAAGATCATGAGCAGAACGACCACGTGGCTGTACATGTTTACAGGAAAACATAATATATAGCCAGGGTATTCAGACTCCCCAGTACACGTTAATATTATTTTTCACCTTATAAATGAAGAATACTTTCTTTAGGCATCGATGACCTTGAACTCACAATTTTCGAATAACTCAAGTAAATTGTATTGCCGAATAGTGTACATAAATGCATGTATGCGAAAGTAAATTAAAGTGGACCTCACAAGTCCTGCAAACCGCTGTTACTGTATAAAAAGGCCAAGAATGGGGTTATAACTTACAAGAGTAATTAAACCTCCGGGGTCGGTAAATTGACTTGAGGGAGGGATGCTGTGAACGTGGGGAAGACTGTTGGTAAACTAAATAAATGTTCCAGTAAATTACGTCAACCTACTGCAGTTAGATGTTAAGAACAAAGTATGAAAGTCCTCTACGAAGCGATGCACGTGCAGAACCTATGACCCGTGGAATAAGACTGCCGGAGATGGTACAGACGAGCAGAATCCTTGCCGAGAGCTCACTCCACTCCGCTAGGTAATTTAATTAACTCACCTGATTAACATATAACTTGAAACAAACACACATAAAATACTAAAACGTCCTGAGTGAGTTTTCTTAATCCTGTAGGGAGTTAAGAGTTCATAATTAAAAAACAATTTATATTCAAAACATGATTATGTGGTGCCTTGCAGAGCACATGGGAAATTCAGCTCTGTTAGGTTTTGGGGCACACTACGACCGGAATGGTGAGGTAGAAAGAAATACTAATTATTTCTCATGCCACTAGTAATCTTGATTAGAGACAGCATTGCTCTGGGAAAATTAAATAGAACACTTTAAATACCCTAGTCTTGCTATTCTATGCCTCATTAAATATGAACGTGGCGTGCATTATTTCTGCGATTACTTTGCTATCTCCAAAAGGAGAATTAAACGGACATTTGCTAGTGTGCGATAAATTCTAATACTATTTACTACACATTATAACACGTAATAACAATTCTAATTACACATATCTTCCTAGGGACACCACAGGCATTCGGTATCAGGTCATGAACGTTTCCGAAGTGAGGGATCAGGTCACGCATCGGGATGCACGACATGCGTGTTCCTCAAGTTGCACCGGTGCAGCGACTGTGGGTCGATAACGTAATGACAGTAGCCTTAACCAGACCAAGCAGGAGTGGTCCACATGAAATGCCATCCCCTCCGGGTGTTGAAATATTGAAAGATATATAATTTTGACATTTGGATAAGTTTTGATAACTAAACATTGTAAAATCGATTATATCTAGTTACCTCCTTGTTTTGTATCCTCTGTGCTATGGCCAGTTTTTAACAATGTAAAAATGTGTGTTGGGTGTGTCTCTTTGACTAAAAACTATTAAGTTTAACAAAACTAATTACCTTGTTTATCTTTATAGAATAGGCTCCTTCATCAGGCAAGTTCTCTAATAATATAAACAAGTGTTTATAAAGGTAAAATACAATAATTAAGTGAAATTGAGTACCAAATGATAAAGTAAAAAACGTGTGTCACAGTTTCCAAGGATTACGCCGATTTGTCTGCTTACAAGTAAAACCAGGTAAAATGGGCAGTCGTAATAACGACGAATTCAGTAACATAGAGATATTGGAGGGACCCGAAAATTTTGCTTCTTGGCGATTTGAGCTGAAAATTTTGTTGAATGCAGCTGAAGCCCTTGATGCAATTTCGTATACAGCTCAGCCCAAAGAGAATAGTGATAAAAAGAAGGATGCCAAAACTCAAAAGGCCATAATAATGTCGATCAGTAAAAAGAACAAACAACTGATTATGTCTTGTAAATATGCTGCAGAAATGTACAACAAACTGGTAAGCATCTATGAGGGAGATAATGGTATGTTAAAGGATAGCCTACTAGCACAGTATTTTGGTTTCCAGATCAAAGATGTGGCAAGGGGTATTGCTGAGTTGGAAAGCATTGTTACTCAGCTGGGTGACCTCGGTCATCAAATCAAGGATGAGGAACTAACACAGAGAATTATTTCTGCTTTGCCACAGACATTCAGCAACTTTGTCATTTCGTGGGACTCCGCCCCCAAAGCCGAGAGAACCTCGACCGACTTGATTGCAAGGTTGTTGAAAGCAGAAGGAAAAATTGGCACAGTAAAACCAACCAATGATTTTGTGGCATTCAAGGCCGCCCGTGATCAAAAACGTAACATAGTCTGCTACAACTGTAAAATGACAGGTCACTACGCTAGAAATTGTCCTCAAGACGAGGGGGAACGTTGTAAATATTGCAAAAAAAAAATAACCATGCCTCCAACAACTGCTATTTCCGTCCAAATAACAATGAAAGTAACAACTATGGGTTCAAGCTCACACATGGTACTGACAAGAAAAAACAACAAAAAACTGGTAAAAAGGTGGCTTTTTTGGTTCATGAAGATGATACCACCAAAACCAGTCATACATGGACAGTTGACTCCGGAAGCTCCAGTCACATGTGCAATAATGATGACTACCTGACCAATGCCGTAAAAATAAATTCTGAGATAAGTACTGCCAAGGATGGAATCAAGATGGTCGCCATCAAAAAGGGTGACATCAGCTTTGAAAACTGTATTTTGAGAGATGTTCTCTATGTTCCCGAACTTTCTACCAACCTTCTTTCAGTGAATAGAATTATTGAGTCAGGTGGACTAGTCAATTTTAAAAAGAACAAAGTAGTGATACTAAAGGATAATTTCGAGGTGCACGGATACAAAAACAAGACCAACCTTTTTGAAATAAAACTCATCCACGACAAAGAAAATTCTGCGTTTCTTGCAAAACACGATGAGGAGCGCGCTGTAGAGTGGCACCGTAAGCTTGCACATCTGGGTTTCGCGAACATTACAAAATTGAAGGAAATTAGTGAGGGAATGGAAACACTGAAAATGCCGGATAAGAAGAGAGTATGTGAAGTTTGCTCAAACTCAAAGCAAACCCGTCTTCCATTCAAAAATGCTCGTAAAACAGCTAAGAGACCACTTGAAATTCTTCATTTTTATCTATGTGGGCCAATAGAAGAAACATGGGACAACAAGTCATATTTCCTTGCTGTTCTTGATCATTACACTCATTATTCTGTTGTTGCTCTACTGGAACACAAGTCAGAACTTGATCAAGAACTAAAAAGCATCGTAGCTGAGTTTGAAACAAAATGGAACTCAAAAGTCCACATGCTGCGCTGTGACAACGCGGGAGAAAATTCGTCAAGTGATTTAAAGGAATGGGCAAAGAAAAAAGGAATAAAATTTGACTATTCCCCACCGTACGTTCCAGAACTGAATGGAAAAAGTGAACGCCTAATGAGAAGCCTGATGGAAAAAGTGCGCGCGCTAATTTTTGACTCAGGTCTCCGTAATGAATTTTGGGGCGAAGCTCTCTACGTAAGTACGTATCTCTTGAACCGCAGCCCGACTGTAGCACTATCTAACAAGACTCCACACGAAATGTGGAATGGTGTGCAACCAAACTTAAAAAATCTACAGATTTTCGGATCTCGTGCTTTTGTCCACAAAAAGGGTCACTTGAAGAAACTTGACCAAAGAAGTGATGAGTACATTTTTGTCGGTTACACCACCATGGGCTACCGACTATACGACGAAAAAAATCGTAAAATCATCACATCAAGAGATGTAAAATTCACCGGAGAAAATCATAATATACCCAAAAGAAATTTCCAGTTTGTCTTCTTAAACAACAACAACCAAAAAGAAGATAGTGAAAGTGAAATCAGCTCCGAACACGATTCTAGCAGTGAAATCTATTCGGAAGAAGAAGACAATGACTCAGGCGCTGATGATGAGTCACAATCCAATTACATCCAAGACTCCGAAGATGCTCAAGAACACGATGACTCAAACAATGATCCAGTACAACAATCTTCTGGAATAAGAAGATCTCTACGGAAAGCTCAAGCCCCAACAAAATTAAAAGACTACATTCTGGATTATGATACCGATGACACTATGGATGAGTCAGCTCTACTGTCATACACTGACGCTGTAAATGGCTCTGACAAAAACAAATGGCTTGCTGCGATTCGAGAAGAAAAAGACTCTCTTAAGAAAAATAAAACTTGGAGCATTATTGACAAAACAGGGGTTTTTAAAAAAGGTGTACTAAGCAGTCGGTGGGTATTTCGAGTGAAAGATGATGGCAGGTATAAAGCAAGACTGGTTGTACGGGGATGTCAGCAGCGATTTGGCATCGATTTCAACGAAACCTACAGTGCTGTAGTTGGCAGTGATGCCCTCCGTGTTCTGTTGGCCAATGCAGCCAAACACAACTTGAAAATGAAGACTTTTGATGTGAAGAGTGCCTTTCTTCACGGTTTGATTGAGGAAGACATTTATATGTCTTTGCCAGAAGGCTATGGCAAACATAGCGGCAAAATTTGCAAACTCAACAAAGCTTTATACGGCTTACGCCAAGCCCCAGCTAGTTGGCAAAAACGACTGGTGACTTTTCTTAAGCAACAAGGTCTTGACCCATTAAGAACAGACCACTGCATTTTTGTGAACCAGGATAGATCACTGATCCTGGCGATTCACGTTGATGACGGGCTTTTACTTGGAAAGGATGAAAAGAAAATGAACAAACTGTTAAAAAATCTTGAAAAAGAATTTGAAATAACCACCTTGAACAACCCCACTTCCTATCTTGGTATGGAGTTGGAAAAATCAAATGAAGCCGTCAAAGTCACCCAGAAATCGTTCATAAGAAGTGTTCTAAAAAAGTTCAACATGTCAGAAGCTAAACCGGCACAAACACCCTTGACTGCATACAAACCTGCTGATTTAAAAAAGCCAAACAAACGACCAAATTTCCCGTTTCGCGAAGCAGTGGGAAGCTTGTTGTACCTCTCTACTAAGACCAGACCCGACATAAGTTTCGCCGTGGGATATTGCAGTCGACAAATGGAAAATCCGGACGAACATGATGTGATCAACCTAAAACGCATCATGCGGTATCTCAAAGGCAGTCTAGACAAGGGAATATCTTATAAATCTGACGGTTCTGAAGAACTGAAGTTGTATTGCGACGCTGATCATGCTGGCGACCCTGCAACTACTAAAAGTACATCTGGTTTCGTGATGTATTACTGCGGCGGACCCATCAGCTGGAGATCAAGAAAGCAACCCACGACAGCAGACAGCAGCACGGAAGCTGAATTCATCGCAGCTGCAGAAAGCTGCAAAGAGGTGATCTACATCAAAGCGTTAATTGAAGAACTCACCCAGAAGCCCATTGAAGTTGAGATGCTGATTGACAACTTAAGTGCCATCAAACTAATCGAAACTGGTGTAATGAATCGCAAAAGAAAACATATAGACGTCAAATATCATTTTTTACATGAAAAATATGTAGACGGTTTGATGAAGTTATCTCACTGTCCCACTGAAATACAAATCGCAGATGTGTTAACTAAACCACTTGGACCTACAAAATTTGTACTTTTTCAAAAGAAATTGATTGACTAAAACTTGTAAAACATGTAAAACTGATTTAGATGTAATCAGTACTTTAGAACAGTGATTTTTGCTGACAGTCTAAGGACTTATCTTCATTTAGAAAAGTTGTTTATCATAGTTTTCTAATATTGAAGTAATGAGAAATGTAATTATGTTAAATGCAAAAATTACGGGGGTGTGTTGAAATATTGAAAGATATATAATTTTGACATTTGGATAAGTTTTGATAACTAAACATTGTAAAATCGATTATATCTAGTTACCTCCTTGTTTTGTATCCTCTGTGCTATGGCCAGTTTTTAACAATGTAAAAATGTGTGTTGGGTGTGTCTCTTTGACTAAAAACTATTAAGTTTAACAAAACTAATTACCTTGTTTATCTTTATAGAATAGGCTCCTTCATCACCGGGAAGCCACTGTTAGACTTACCGACGTGTCATTCTGTGGCCGCTTGAACCTCTACTAGCGGTGTCTTTCTCGTGTCACTGTTTCTGAGGGCCCTGAGATCGTGGTCGGTTGTGGGTATGCATAATCCCAGGGTCGTTGCACACCGTGTCCGTATAGTAATTCAGCAGGTTATTGACCTGTGGCTTAGTTCTGTCGGTTTCTCAGTAAGAACAGTATCTCGGGGATGCGGGTTACCCAGGTATTGTGGTCATCCCCCATTCGAACCCGGAACTGGGACTTGAAATCTTGGTTTCTTCGTTCTTAGGGATTCGCGTGGGTGTGGTAAACCACTGTTGGGTGATGTACTGCCAACCATTTGGGGCAGATTTCCCGCCATCGCTTTCCCCTGAACTGTTATCAGTTGTCGGAGATGATTACCTTTGGGTAACCCCAGTGGGCTAAGAAATCATTCTGCAATTCTCCGGCTACGTTTTTGAGGCGTGAACTCGGGAGGGGATAAGCCTCGCACTACCTGGTGCACAAATCCGTTACCACCAATAAAATCTCTTTCAGTTTAGAGCATGGGGATATGGTCCCATCACGTCCAAGGTGATCATCTTGAAGGTTTTCTCTGGTATGAGGGGTGGCTGTTGAGTAAGGCCATCGGCGCAACACATTTTCAGGCGGTTACTTGTTTGCAGACACATACAAATTGCCGCACTGGTCGGGTGATCCCTGGGGAGAAATAGTGTACCAGTATGTTTGACTTGTTTTGAGAGGCTCTTGGGTGTCCTGCCAGGTGGCTGGCATGCGAATGTTCCAGGACGAACATTCGCCTCCTCTCAGCAAAGTACTTTCGCCAGTTCCCCTTTTCCCCCGTGTAACAGGTCTCCAGGCGGTTATCGACCGCGCGCCAGTTTACCAGCTGTTCTCATGCACACTGCGCCCAGCAATCCGCGACATCTGAGGGCAGCGGTTGTCCTGCTAGTACGCGTTTGTATACCACATCACTTGTTAGTTCTAGGGTGGCATTACTCATTCCTATGGTGACATGCTGTTGCCAGGCATCCAGCACACTGTCTGGCGGGAATTTGACTTCGTACTCGTCTTCATCTTGTGCTATTTCGGTTGTACAGGGCGCATGGGAAAGTGTGTTGGCTAGTTGGGTTTCTTCGTCCGGGAAGTGTTCCACCACGAAATCATTGGGCTGTAATATACATTGACCCCTGCGTTAGTTTGCTGCGGAAAGGGCGCATGTTATGCAGCCATATTAAACACCGATGGACGGTTCTTAATGTGAATCGTTGGTACTTTAGGGGTTGGCAATAGTGTGTTAGTGCCCATACAATAGCCAAGCATTCGCTCTCATTAAAATCGTACTTGCTTTCGTGTGGGGCGAACTTCGCGCTACCATAGTCTAATACTCTGCGTTCCCCATCATCATCGTATTGAAATAGAATGGTGCCAGTCCCCTCTTGTCATGCATCTGTTTGCAGATATAAATACCTCTGGGGTTCTAAACCATAGAGTTTGTCGCACTGTTGGAATATGTGTTAGTTTTTTCGAACACATTTTGGGCATCGTCGTTTCCTTGGAAACGCCGGTGTGTTGACAACAGGGTGGTTAGTCGGGCTGTTATCGTGGCGAAGTTTTGTATGTAGTCCCTTAACTAGTTTATAAGCCCGAAAAATTTTCGCGGGCCTTTACGAATTCTGGGTGCGGGATAGTCTTGAATTAGGCTCAATGGTTGGTGGTTGGGCTGGATTTTCTCGGCATCGACCATGTGGCTCAAGTATTGAAGACATGTTTTCCCCATTTTTCATTTTCCATTGGCACACGTTAACCCATTGATAGACAATATCCCCCAGACGAGGGATTGATAATGTATGTGTTCTTCCCAAATTTTTGACCAGATCACAACATCGTATTGGTATGCGATCGTAACTCCCCTATCATTCCATCCAGAATGTGGGATATCATGTTCTGGAATATGGAGGAGGTGCATTTCAGCCTAAAGGGCAAGGCGCAAAATTCATAACAGCTGTCGTCGGGCGCTGTGAATGTGGTCTTGTGACGGTTTTCGGGTCGTACTGGTATTTGCAAATAGCTGCTTTTCATGTCAAGGAAGGATAAAATCTTGACACCCCCTAACATGTTGAGTGCAGAATTCACACTGATTAAGGGTGGGGGCGCACTTTCGGTCATTTGGTTGAGTGGGCAGAAGTCCACGCAAAACCTCTACCTCCCGCCTTTCTTGGGGGCCAGAGTTATAGCTGATTTGTAATTGCTTTCCCAGGGTTGTATTACATCATCTGTAATAATTCCCTCGATTTGTTGATTAATGATTCTCGGGTGATAAGGGACACAATCACGAGGGGCGGATAAGAGGAATTCAACTTTAGTGAGTGGTATCGCGTGTTCTGCCATGCTCGTTCTTTTAAGAGGTCTCCCACTCCAAATACATCTCATTGTTCGGTCATGACTCGCTGTATGGTGTCCCTTTGTTCCGCGAGGACGGCATGTTCGAACATGTCAAGTTGGACAGATAGTTCGGTGTTTTCTCTGCGATACTATAGATTGTTCACGGTTCTCCGTTGTGTTAAAGCGAAGTGAATGCCGCCCATTGCGATTTCTATAATGGCATTGTGTTGTCTAACCAACAGCAAACCTAGAATCAGGTCCTCTCGTATCTCGTCTGAGACGAGGGCGATGATGTCCATACAAAAGTCACGAATATGTATTACCAATTGAACTTTACCCAAACATTCGCTGGTCCCGTTCAAAGTGGCCAATTCTACGATTTGTTTGTCCCTGGTGATCATCTGTTGGCCTATTAACTCCGCCTGCACGAAGATATGCGATGTGGCCATATCGATTAAGGTTACAATATTCCTTTCATCCAAGCATATGGGTATTCTGTCCAGATGATCACTAGCGAAGCTATCCTGGCCTAGGTAATGTTGGATTTGTTTGTTAATGGTTGTTAATGGTGGAGAGGGTGGCGCCAATTTGCTATACTCCACTTTGTCGTGTTCCTGCAGTTCACCCACCCAGTTCAGCCACATTTTGTGCCAGTGGTATTGTTCGTCCATACATATGCAGCATTGAGGCAGTTTTGGTGTGTCCTTCCCACTATTGACGTTCTGTATTTTGGGATTGTCCCTTATACCACTCTTCCCTTCGGAAGTGCAGGTGATCACAGTATTGCTCCGCTCCTCTGTCCAACCCCTTCAACTGCTCGCGTTAAAATTTGCCGCCCTTCACTTCTCTGTGTCTCGTGCTACACTCACAGCTGTTCTTAAGAAGTGTTGTGCGTAGTTGAAAACCATGGGCAGTAAGGCGTTTCGGCATTCGAATCTCACCTATTCCACGATCGTTTCGAGCGTATCTTTCTTCGGGAGATGTGGATAATGTCTGTCGGCTGGACTGAACTTTCGGCTTACGAATATGTCCATGTATTCGGTGGCACCTTGTTCCTCGGTAAACAAGGCGACCTTTTGTTTTAACGTGTCATACGTGTTCACGTATCTGGGTGTTAATTTGCATACGAATTGTCCCCAGGACATGTCGTGTTTTGTGGCAGAACCCCACCATTCTTTCGTTTCCTCGAGTAGTTGCTTCACAATGACACTAGCCCACTCTTACTCGTTAACCTCGTACCATTTCAATCAGGTAGTCCGCTCTTTGAGGAACGTCCGTGCATCCTCAGCTGCTGGCCGAAAAAGTATCAGAGTATCAGAAATTTGGTAGGTGTCACATAATTCTGCCCAGTTACGCTTGTCTTGTACTAGGGGGCTATTGTCCTCGGTGTTGCGAACTGTGTCCCACCGGCTCCTATAATTTCCTGCCATGCGGGCATGGGTTTCTCGAGTTCCATTCGGTTAGTTTGTGCGTTATGTAGTCTCAGCACAGGTTGTGTTATTTTTATTTATGTGGGTTCTGGCATGGTCTCGTATTGTGCTGCATACTTTTGTTGACACTATTTGCTTTTAAACGTTCCCTCGCCGACCGCCTGCCATTCCCCATGGACACACATGTGGGGTGAAAACCCACATTACACTCATTGTCATATCTTAAAAAATATAAACAAACAAAATCACTTATTAATGCGAATAAAGAATATACACAAAAATGTAAACATTGTCAAGAAACTTAAGATATTAATTTATTTACACCTCATATTTATATTGAGATAAAGATTATTATACAGGCAAGTCTGCCTAACGTGGACACATGCAAAATTTCTGGAACGGTGCAGATCATGAAATGCTGAGTTCGCTAAATAAAATAGCATATGGGGGCAAGTAATTTGCTGTAAAGTGACTATTCGCAACACATTTATAGACAGAACTAATGAAACCACATATGATTTTCCCCCTTGAAACATTCATTTATTACAACGGCCTCTGAAAGTGCGTTCAGACAGGAATTCAGTAACATAGCATATGCAATGGATAGTATCAGAGAAACTCCAACAAATAATGTGCAAATATGATTAAGTTAGATTGGGCAGCAGCATCGGGCAGTGGATCTGTATTTTTATTACTAACATACGATCAAGTAAGTGTTATGCGTGCCTGCAGTGTCCCTGAGTGTACTTATAGCTAAACTACTATACTAAGAAAAGAAAGGGAAAAACTGGCAAAGACACCATAACAGCCCCTTCGACTGGAAAAGTGGACCTATACTCACATCTCTACATAATTATGGTGAGTGTGGCTGAAATGCCAAGTAAGCCATTAAAATGTATGGTGAAAGGTATCCTAATCGGACGCCCATCTCACGGCAAACGATACAAATAATTTACACACATCTCTTGTCACCAGGTGATTCCACAACACGATTGTCACGAAAGACTGCTACAGGCGAGACGCATCAACAAAACGTGTTTGTTCGTGTCGATGCAAAACCCACATGAGAATGCGGGAACTTTCCAGGTTAGTAGAAATAAATAACACAAGTGTGTTACAGATACTGCGCCAATGGAAATTCCATCCATGTCACGTGGCTTTTCCTCAGATATTACATGAAGGTGATTACCAGCAGTGCGTTCAGTTTTGTAGGATTGTTATGATGTCTGTAAGGGATGACAGCAATTTTCTGAAGAACATACTACTTACTGATGAAGCGACCTTCACAAACCATGGGCACGTAAATTTACAAAATATGCACTACTGGGCGAAGGAGAATCAACATTAAGTCTGGCACATGAAGTACCACCGACAGTGAAAAGTGAATGTGTGGAATCATTGGAGACAATGTCATAGGGCCATACTTCATTCAAGGGACAATGGTCGGTCGTATGTGTGCCCATTTCCTCAGAGAGACCTTACTGGCACTTCTGGAATACTTACCACTCGACATAAGTTGTAATATGTGGTTTCGGCATGATGTTTGAACTGTTTATTTTCTTTGGTTGCGAGGACAGTGTTGAAGAAACGTTTCCAAAACGGTGGTTATGGCATGGTGGTGTTGTAAGATGGTCAACTCGGTCCCGAGACCTCACACCTCTCGATTTTTTCCTGTGGGGACCACTGAAATATAGGGTGTACAAAATGGTTCTTACGATGCCAGCATACATGCAAAAGAGCATTGTAGCTCTAGCAGAGGCATTACACCAGAAACACTTGTTTTGAACCATGTGTCCTCGAGCTCCTTGTGCCCACTCTGACCACCGCAGTTACATCAACTGCACCAGCTACACCGGGCTGTGCCAACCACATCAGGCCAAGAGTGTGTAGTGCAGGTTGACAAGAATGGAACTTGCACCTTCTTGCCAATCAAGGAATACGTAACTCAAGAGACCATCCTACTGATTTATTACAAGAGGTAACTCTTTTAATGAATAATAAGTCGATCCTAAACAGTGTTTACCCCAAAGCCACATCCGTTGGGTGCACGGTCGTTACATCGTAGCAGCTCGCACCGTGCAATACGACGTAATACACCACCAAGTGGCATCTAACTGGCATGTAAGCCGAAACTGAAGTGCTAAGTGCCTCAAAGTGTAACCAGTAGTGCACAGAATTTTTCCAAACACATCAAACCACGTCACCTCATTTACAGCTACAGCCAGAGGTGTATTTTATTTTATTAAGAGCAATCTAACATTGGAACCCACACCTTTTTGCCCTTGAGGACTCATCCATCCCATCAAGAGACAGCGACCTGACAACAATATAGCCAGCAAAATTCAACCAAATCACATAAAGTGAAATACAGATATGTTCACAAGAAAGTGTATAATGTGTATTTAATTTGTATTTATAAAAAACCATTATGTTTTCAAAAAGGGAGATTTTCTACAAAAGGCCTCCATCCTTGTAACATGAGATTTAGTGCTGTGTTACTCCCCGTCAACTTTACAACATTAACCTTAACATACATTTTTTAAACAATGGGGATGTCACCAATGTGTTTCATTTAGTTTATTAAAATTTTCAAAATTGCAATAATATCACACAGGGTTTATGTTTTGCTTTATCATTCAACGTTTGACATTGGTTCTCGTCACTCGTGCGGGAAGCCGACGTCACACTGCCAGTTCGACTCAGCACTCGGGCCAGAACAGCAGCATTGGTCGCCCGCTCTGCGAGCCCCCTCAGTTCCATCGTATAGGCTGTTATCACTTCACTGCAATAGTTACTTAATTAACAGAAACATTCGTTTTCTTTCTTTGCTGTACTGAGGGGAGAACCACCTGCACTTTCACCAGAAGGCGAAAAAAAACCATGTTAAAACTGCATAAAACCATGTTCATTTTCACGCTAAGGTCACCGAGAGGTTGTAAGTGCTGGGTCCATTTTCTTTCCTTATTCACATGTAATCAAGCACAGTGAATAAACAGCTTTACAAAGTTCAATGTGCATCGATTTATTGTCCTCCGGGAAACATAGAACACTACTCCCCTTGTAGTACCACCTACAATTTTCTAGCCCTCAGTCTCGTCATAAGGTGTAAATGGTGTAACAGTAAGTATGTGACATCATCTGCAAACTGATGGAGGACTCCAGGGCTCCCTGGGCCATCGACCGAACGACCCACATCACTAACTCTCCACTGGGTTATTGCGCCGGACAAGTTTACACTCAACCAGCACTGGGTCACCTCGGCCATATCACACTTCAGGCTGCTCGTATCTCTCTACTTGTGTATTGCTGTCGATGATAAAGACATAGACCACATGCTGTGAAAATATACCTAATGTGAAGCATTTCAACCATAACTGTGCTCTTTTGTACTATGCATGCCAATGCGGTTGCATTTCTCCTTAGATTGGTTTCTTCTATTTCTTTTGTGAATCTGTATGCACTTTTTATGCAGTGCAGTTGAATACTAGAAAACAAATCTCCTGAATTACGTTGGTATCTGAATAAGATGTAATGTATTGATATCTTATTTGCACTCACATTACCCGTCTTCCGTCCGCTGCGGTGGCCTCCTTTGTTCAATGTCGCATTCCCTATATGCAAAACTAGCATTAAAATTTTATTTATTCAGTCGTGTCGTGGCGTGACCGAGGAGATAAACCCGAAGGAAGACACACGCCGTGGACACCACGCCGACAAAAACCTGTGAGGGGACCACTGCCTCATGCTACCGGCCGACTTACTTAATCATATTAGCACATTATTTATTGGCCTTTCTCTGTTACTCTCCATTGCATGTGCTATTAATGAATTCCTCTTTGCTTGGAATTTCCAGATGTTGTTGAAATAAACAATGTTCCCAGGGAAAAATGATCATATCTGGTTTAATTATTTCTATCCATACACTTGTTACAAATAGTCACTTTGCGTCATATTACTTGCCCCTGTATGTTATTTAATTTAAAGGAATCCGAATTTCGTGATCTGCAACCTTTCCGGAAATTATAGGGGTGTCCATGTTAGGCGGGCCATACTGTATATGCAGAATATGTATGAATGAGTGTCTGAGAAAAATAAAAAAATAGAAATAGCAAGCTAAAACAGACTTGGTTGCATCAGAGATATAAAACCCTAATGAACAAAATAAAGTAGTAAGGATACTAGTAATACTCAAGAATAAATAAATTCTGAAAATATTTGATTAACACTTTAATTTTTTTTATTAAACTCCTTTCTATACAAATATAGAGAGAAAAAATGGCAACCCCAAAAGTAGGCTAAATGAAGGTGAGAGGGTTAAGATAAAAGGATAAATCTTTAAATATAAAAAATATACACAAGTTAAAGAAAACCAATTTAATTAAAGCAATAAATAAATATGCTAATCAAGTAAGCGAGGTAAAAGTTGCAATACAAATGACGAGTAACTTATAAAAAAAATGCGATTCTGAATGAGTTGAAAATAAAATAATTAGGATATCCAAATATTAATAATATACACAAGTTACAGAAGAGCGATCTCATTAATGGCTTAAAGTAAAACAATAATAAACACGATTTTAATTATTTACCTTTCGATAATTCTGTTATTAGTGAAAAATATAAAACAGATAAAAAAATTTTGAATAATGTATTTTAATTTTTTAATAATATATATCTTATTCCTAGAAATAGAAGAATTAACGAAACGTATATAGTTGATAAGGCCTTTAACAATTGACTACAGACATATAATACAGAAAATAGTACTGGTTTATTGGAGCCTAATCATTTTATGAATTAATCAAATCTAATGTGTTTAAAATAATGAATGATGTTAATAAACAGCACAAGTGACTTCAGGCTAATGTAAAAAAATTGCTAATTATCACATTCCTGATAATAATATAGTAAAAGTGTTTCCATTTCAGTAATTAAATATACTATAAAAATGAAAGAGTTATTATAAAATCTTACAAATGCTAGAACAGAATTACTAATACAAATGTCTGAGTTTTAAAACGGAGGATCTGGTTGGACATCAACAAATATTATTGGTTTGCAAGTAGCTATTAGTAAATATAATCCATTAAATGGTTCAAGATATATTGAACTACCCCCATTTATTAAAGAAAAGAAGGCATGTATTAATGTTAATAATAATTGATGCTACTCTCCACCTGTGGTGTACAGAATGGTTCGTAGGGTCTACAGTTAAGGTTTACTGGCACAGAATATTGGTGCCTTGAAGGTTGAGGGTATCTAAAACAATACTTCATTATGTCTTGGTTTTGAACAGGTTTATTAAACGGGAATTCGTTCACACATTCCCGGCACTGTTGCGGGAAGTACACATACTTTAACACCCTGCGAGTTCTGGCCTGAAGGGCTGGTTACAATGTTCTGGCTAACGTTTCCGACGTTGTGGGGGCATTAGGTGACAGGACAGATCCCTGAGTGACGATGTGGTTCCCTATCTGCACATGTTGCATGGTAGTTGTTCCGACAGTTGAGGTCTGGTAAGTTGGATGGCCCGGATACATTCCGGCAATTGATGAGATCTGGTGAGCTGGATGGCCCTGTTTTAGGCTCTATGTGGTTAGCTTGTTGCACTAAGCTGGCTTCCTCTCGACACGGCGCTCCTCGTTGGAGCTCACCACTCGCTCCCGTTCTCAGCGTAGGGTTGTAACCGACTGTTACCTCCCTACCACTTTCCAGCAAGGTGACCCTTGATGGGCCCCCACCCCGGCCCTCGGCGCGGGGTTGTACTGCACTAATCCCACTAGCTCGATGTGGCACTTCTCATTGAAACTCACCACTCGACTCCGCCTTTTCGGTGCGTTATTTTAACTGACTGACTGGTGACTGGCGACTGACTGACTCATGTCCCCGCATGGTGAAACTACTCGTCCGATGTAACTCTGGTGACTGTCTCTGATTCTGCCCTGCGTTTCGCGTCCTGTGTCTCGTGTCCCGATATGGCTGAACCCTTAATGACTCGACTGACTACCTGCACAACCCGGTGTGGAGGTACTGAACTCCGCGCCTCCTGCTGCTAATTGCTTCGACTGTCTCTGCGAACTGACGCGGCCGGGGGTCCGATCTCCCCGGCCTCGGTTATGGCTACACTCACGTCCTCTCTCGGCTCG
>NQII01010861.1:0-32456 GCA_002778355.1 Clitarchus hookeri
TGTTGAACAATTCGGCGAAGCATATGCTAGCTACTCACTGAAATTCACTTCACACGCGCCCTGTTCACATTGCAGACAGTTACGTTCTATAACCTTTCATAGTACCATGGTCGTAGCGGAAACCGTGTCCCCTGGTAGCATTCATACACGCATAATACCAGACAGACTTAATTAAGGTGCAATATTACCAGTGATGAACTTGTATTCAAACTTTCGCGTCTTGTGGATAATTATTTCTGTATACGACTATTTTTATGACAGTGAGTGTATATGTGTTCCACTATACGTAACATTTCGGAATATATCATGTGCGTTGTAGTTAAGTTAAATTGAAACGTTTAGGTCAGCGCTTAACAGCGAGGTCTTGAAATGCGGTGAAGATAGAGCAGCCGCGGATTGCAAGGGCCGGGGAAACGGGAGTGCACCGGGAAAACTCGCCGGCCAACATGCGTAAATCCAGGTGGCCCCGCAAGGAATCTAAATACTTATGAGGAGAGAAGTGTGACTATAACTATGCCGCTGCCCCCATGAACGCCGTAGGCAAGAGAGGGATCCAGACCTCCATCCATTCTTTAGTAGACGGGAATTTTAANCCCCATGAACGCCGTAGGCAAGAGAGGGATCCAGACCTCCATCCATTCTTTAGTAGACGGGAATTTTAATTAACCAAACTATGGCACCTATTTCAAAATGTTAATGTAACTGGAAACAAATACTCAAAAATTAAACATTTGAATTACTTTTCTGTTTGGTGAATTTTAGTTGTGAGCATGTCAAACATGTTGAGCTTCCAATTATTGCTGCCGTGAGATATTTGAAAAATAATGTGTAAATACGTTCAGTAACTGTACTGGAGAACATATTGAAGAAATGTATGAAGTTTAAAAACTCGTAAATGTGAATGCGTTTTCACTTTGTAGCAGAGTTTGAAAAGCAGCACGCCTTTGCCGGGAATGACTAAAACCGACATGGTCGACGTTGAACAGGAATTGTAATGGTGCAGAGTGTAGTAGATGATGTTACGGGAGCATTTTATTTCATTGATTATGAGGGAATGTTATTGTTTTTCAGTATTTGAGACATTTCGACATATATATTTTTATGTGTATTTACCGTGGGTTCACTTTTTCAAAGGTTATAATTTAAGTTGAGTCTGGCAAAAGTGATAAAAGCGTTTAGATGTTCGATGGCGTTTTTAGTCTATTTTCCTTGGAAAGTGTTTGCTTGGTGACTCTTGGGAATGGCATACCTCTCCGCCTGATAACACCATTCAAATTACATGTGGGCGACATCACGACGTACATTTAATCGCAAACACGCTAAATAAAGGGTAGTAATAGAAAGATTGTTTGGTCAGCTCAACCAAAGGTCCCCAATCCTAGGTAACTGATGAGACCGACTCACTAGATCGAGTACCAAAACTAATAGCGAGATGTGCTGTGCTTGCTCAGTGTATCCAAACACCATAACCACCCATATGAATTCTAAGATGAAGAAGAAGGTGGGGATGACAATGGGTGTGTGGAATGGAAGGATGTAACCGAGAGATACGAGAACAATGCAACAAAATTTCGTGGTGAATGGAAGCGGCAGGATATGGTCTATTTTATTTAGTTTATATGCATGTTAGGTTTTAAGAACTTATACTCTACACAGTTAATAATAAATAAAGGCATGGATTCCTGATAATAATTAACATTATAATAAAGCGCATAAAATATTAATCTGTAAATAGTATCAAACAAAGTCGCTTATCGGCGTCTGCCTGTGTATTCGCTTAGTACTTCTAAACTACTTGATGGATTTTGATGCTGTTTTCAACATCATTTAGAAAATTTCTTGAGAAAGGTTTTGGTGTATAATACATTTATATTTAATGTAAGGTTAGTAGATAAATGTCGACGTTTGTCGTAAAAACCCCGCTTTTCGGGAGCTTACATGGCTTGTATTGACTAAACCATAAGAGATAGATCGAATTAATGGACTACATAATTGTAGCTCTCAAGAAGGTCTACAAAAAAGTCCGCAATAGCATATGTTTATCTTTTAAGGATGACCCACAGTAACAACTTTTGCCTTTCAAAGTTTTATCAAAAATAATGGTTCAATTGCGAAGCCGTTTTGACTGGCATAGTATTCATACTTATTCAATTAAATATGTTAGTTACCTTAAGCATTTAGTTAACATCAAATTTGTTTTTTACACCATACCATTTAAATGAATATCTAAGAAGATATCACAGTTTTTCCTATTATACCCGGGCAAAGTCAGGCAGTTCTGCTAGTAATAATATATATTCCTATATCTCGATACAGGCAGTAACCAGGTATGAACCTACACGTCCTGGTTGACTGTATGCGTATCGTACAGTTCGCACAGCCCAGTTGCTGGCATGTCAGCAACAGCAACCATGTGCACGGCTCGACCTCGCGAGCTGCACATGCCCACTACCACAATACAGGTCAACAGCTTGCAAATCACTTGCATTGTTAATATACATTTATTTACTTATTTGCATTTTTATTCTCCTATTTGTTCATTTATTTTGAGGGAAAGGATACTACAGGAAATTCCAATTTCACTTTAACACTCTATAAACAAAAAAAATTCTGAGGTTTCCTCGATTTGTTTCTTTTTCAATGCAGTGTTTATTGGGTTTTTTAAATTATTTTGTCTCTTTTTGTATTTGGATTTTCTGTAGTTGGGATTGCTGCCACAGCGCAAGTCTCTGCAGTTGGGAGTTGATAATTATTTTTGTTTCGTCAATTTCGTAGGGCGACGTCTTCACACTGAGTCTTTCATAGTTCACAACAATGACAATGTGAGCAGATAGACGGTTATTTGAGAACTTTGGAGTGTCGCTTCGGTTGATTGTTATACACTCTAAATCTGAAACAGTGAGAATTTCACTGTTACTATCAGTTAACAATATCTGACATATTAAACAATCACTTCAGTAAATTTAACTGATGAATCAGTGAAAAAATGCCAGCTTTCCTTCACTTATTGATTCGGTGACATTTTACACTGATTCATCAGTCAATTTTAGACTGTTTTTCAGTGATTTGTTTTTTAACTGATAGAGCAGTTACACAGCGTGTAAAAATGACCGTTAAACAACGGGTATCAAGTGAAATAACAACGCATAAACTAATAAAACCAATACAAAATACTTTCTAAAATGTGTTACGTATTTCAAAACACCAATTTGTATGGTAACATGAACATTCCGTCTCTCATTGCGTTTTTACGTCTTTCATTTCGTTGTTGTCATGTAATCACAGCGCTCTGTTTGAAGGTTTAAACCGCATATCATGTGGCGAAGAGAGTCCATTCATATGTACTTACTATTCCCTTTAATAATCCTAACTGTACCAATAAAACCAAAAACTAAAAGTATGGACATACAATTTAAAACTACACGCTTTTGATGAGGTATTATATGAAATATATCAGAAGGTAAGATAACAGTCCAAAAGTGACTTGAAAAGCGTGTGTAAGTTCAATCCGGGCCAGCTGTGGAGAAAATCTTTATTTTTTTTCAATTGTGGTAAAAAGTGCAATATAAATACTGAACTATAGTATATATGTTTATTTATCGTAGTTATTTGGCTAAATTTAGTAAAAACAATATTTAATTTGTCGCCACTGTTGGCCGTCACATATTCAATTAGTGAAATTGTTTCACATCACTAATGCAATCAGTAAATTTTTTCACTGAAACAATCAGTGGTTTTCCACTGATTCGAATTTAGAGTGCACCTCTACTGCACAATTTCCGGACTCATTGGTGAATACTGGACTGTCTACATCGCCCACTATTGACATAAACCGTTTTCCCCAATATGTTGATGACATCATTTTATCCCCTTTCGCTTTTATATCCGTTTTGTTTGGATTTTATTGTTTTATGTTTTGAAGCATTTTACTCATTTGGGATGGGATCATTTTAATTTCAGTAGCTTGGAGGCACCATTTTCCAATGACTCAAAAAAATCTGACTGCTCGAAAATTGTACTTTCAGAGTATTCGCCAAATGATCCTTTTTTTTTCATACACAAACTTATGGTTCGAAAATGCTGCTGCTTGCAGTATTACCGAAAAGTAATTTTTGTAGTTGTGAAGCAAAGGTCCACTTCTTGACGATTTTGCTATCCTTGCATGTTTGCTGTCTATGTTACCAATGCAGTTTGGAAAGTAAGCTCTCGTCTGCCAACCTTATGATACATCAAGGCATGCCTGTCTCGAAGGCATTGGTAAACAATTTTTCCCGCATAGTACTCCAAATTGATCTACACACCATTCGTGCAATCTTGCAAAGTGTCGTGTTTCCGATGCGGTAAAAGTAATGCAAATCAAACAGGTAACAAACAACCACTGCCCAAACGTCTGGAAAAAAATGTTTTGATAATGTTCCTGTTGCAATGACTAAAAGTAGTTACGTGTATCCTATTATCTTGAAATTACATATGTACCTACTAAAAATATGCTGGGGTAAGATGCTCGAATAAAATGTAACCAATCATTATTCTAGCTGGAAATGTATTTATCTATTTATTATATAACAAAGAGGTAACATTTGTTTTGCAGGGGAAAAATATGCGGACAAGTGGAAAAATATACGTGATGCCTACAGGCGGAGTGTGAAAAAAAAACTGTGTGGCCAAGGGCCAGATTTTGGAAGAAGATATATTTATGCCAGACAGCTCTAGTTTATAGAGGATTCGACACCAGTCAATGCTAGCACAAGGTTGTAACAATATGTACTAGTCAGATATGAAGAATGCCTTCTTACAGAAAGTGTGGCAAAACGACTCGGGCAAAACAGTAGATAGAAAATGTAGGTTCCAAGANGTTCAACACCAGTCAATGCTAGCACAAGGTTGTAACAATATGTACTAGTCAGAAATGAAGAATGCCTTCTTACAGAAAGTGTGGCAAAACGACTCGGGCAAAACAGTAGATAGAAAATGTAGGTTCCAAGACAAGAGCTGGTGCTGAGGATCTGAGGTTCTGCCCCCATTTTGGATTCCACTATCTTTGATAATGTCACAGACGCCAGCTTGTTCCCAGCAGACATCTTGTTTCTGGCCGTCATCTTTTTTCTATCTGCCATATTGTTTCTGGTCAACATATTGTTTTGGCGGCCATATCATTATCGATCACCATCTTGTTTCTCAATTACTTACCTTTGCATCTGTCGCATGTGCTCCACACACTATAGTTCTCTTGTCATCAGCTAGAATTCACCACCAATCCCTGTAATGTTGTTTATTTCTGCTAGAGTGTGCCACCCTATTTATTACTCATCTTCATTCGACCGTTGCATCTTGATTCTAGTGGTTCCTTCATCGCCTGCTAGGGGCGCTGGTGTCGCTCTCGCTTGGCAGCCATGTTGGTGCTAGAGTTGGACACTAGGAGTGCTTTCTTTTATTTCGGAGCTCAAAATATCGCCTGGAGGAGGGTGGGATAGAACTGCCGAACATTAGGTCGGCATGCAGTCACCATAGACCACCCTGCTATTGGCACATGTGCATGGATAAGGGTTTAAAAGAAGTCATACAGTGTGTGGATCCAGGGAATGAATAAATATTTTGTATGTGATTAATCTAAAATGTAGTAACAATATTTTAAANTTAGTAACAATATTTTAAATAACTTTTCTTAAAATATTTTTTCTTATTTAAATACAGATTTTTTAGAATTTATTTATTTTTTAGATTATTTATTGCATTTTTTATTCTGTTTTTATTTTCATTTTTTTTTATTAAAGACATTTCTTTTTCTTGTACTGGTCATCCATCATCCCCCGCCACAACCACCCCTCACCAACATCATGACCCTCCTGGAACTGTCTCCCCACCCTCTCCTATCTACCAACATCCCGACCNACAACCACCCCTCACCAACATCATGACCCTCCTGGAACTGTCTCCCCACCCTCTCCTATCTACCAACATCCCGACCCACTCATTTTCCACCCCAAACCCCTCTTCCCCACCCTCTTCTTTCCAACCCATACCTATTTTCCCATTGGCTAATATGTCAGAGCCAAACAGGAACTTCGCCTACCCCCTCCATTGCACTTGTATACCAGCATATTAAAGGCCTCGGGACCCAGTATCCTTGCTGCTGCCATCTTCGTCACNCCCCTCCATTGCACTTGTATACCAGCATATTAAAGGCCTCGGGACCCAGTATCCTTGCTGCTGCCATCTTCGTCACCTGCTCGCCTTAAAGTATACAAATTATTTCTCGTCTGGAATTTTCTCATAGCCAAGCAAAAGACGTTTGCATGCTGTCCCAGTGGGAAGAAAATAATTTTGGCGATCGTCGCATATGGGAGGCTACGGTCACTTGTGGCCCTAGATCCAGACAAGGAACTGGCCTTTCTACCGAAAGAGTTCCTGCTGACACACGCACACCGTGAAGTTCGGTGGACAAGAGACTTCCAGCCTACCTGCAGTACGACAAAGATATTCGTGACTGCCTGCCCTGCAAGGAGTGCTTCGAATGCTGCACCACTTCCATTCTGGACACTCCTCATTCCCGCAGTTGGTGCAAGGCGCTACGTCGCAAAGCAGCAGCACCCACCACCAGCACCACCTCCTCCATCGACGAAGGGTCCGCACAGTGANTCGCAAAGCAGCAGCACCCACCACCAGCACCACCTCCTCCATCGACGAAGGGTCCGCACAGTGAAAAACATGAATAGATCTGCAGACCAAGCAACCGCCGAACTCATGCAGCTGATCGCATCAGGTCTGCGAACCATGACGGCTCCACGCATACTACTATCACCACCAACAGCAGTTGATTGACGCCCACCACAGCTACTCGCATCCCAAAACAACGATCTTCGATGCACGAAATGATGTACACCAGTTTCTTAGAGTCAGGTATGGTGAAGTGCTATCTCAATGCCATCCGTGGTTTCCGGCGAGTGGGGAACTGGCTAGGCGACCTACAGAATGAGGATGCTGTGAAAAACATAGAAGCCTGTGATGGCGTGAATCATTCCCACCTCTACTACACCCTGGTGCCTGCGTACAAGCCGAGCATTATAAACACCGAAGGCAAGTCAAAAGTGTATTTTATGGACAGAATCCAGTGCGATGGTGAAACCTGCGCAGTGTACAACATGAGGCCGGACATAACCCTACCATGCAGCATCGACGAGCTGTTACAGCTGAACAAGGGTGAAACAATCATCATTAAATAAGGCATACAGCATAGGGACTATGAAATATTGCGAGGGGGCAGGAAACAGTGCTTCGCTTCAGTGAATAATACAATGGCGAGATGCATAGACTCCTACCAGACGAAGAAGCTGACATGACACGATTCCAATCGTCGAGCGAACCACGACTTGTCGCAGGCTGCCGTGCGAGGTAAATACAAGTTCACTGGATGAGGTCGGGGGAAGACAGTGGATAATAACAAACAATTAGAAAGAAACAGTGTTTCGAACAAAGCATCATAGTGTGAATAAATTTATAGTCGCCAATTCTATTTTTGGGCACATGGCATGTGTCGGTGTGTGTAAACAAAATAGCAGGGAATTTCTCATAAGAAAATCTTTGTGTCTTAAAAATTATCTACGAATATTTAAAATAATATGTCGCAATATAAATGCAGAAAAAAAACGACATAAAGAAAAAGTTTTGCCTGTCAATGTAAACTTATATTGCTTAGCATGTATGTGAAAACATAATACAATAATTTGATGAATAAAATATGTGTATAATTTGAAAACATTTTTATCTCTTATTTTATTGTTTGTCATGTACCCTATCAATTCAGAATAAAGGTAATATAATGTGTAGTGGTAAAAAACTTTGTAAACATTTTTTTTTCAAAACAGAGAAAAAAAACTAATACAATAAGGAGATATATTATGGAAAAAATACTTTCTAAATAAAGTTTGAATACAATTTAGTTTACTGGAGTTAAGTTTACGAGCATGTATTGACAGGCAGGGCAGCTAGCTGTGTCAAAGTTTTAAAAGATATATGTGCTTGCATGGCAAGAACAGTGTTAGTATTTTCACAGGCCTGCACCTGCATGATGCCAGGTTAATGCACACGTGCATGTGTATGTGCTTCCACATCGTTTTCACAATCTAAGTGGTGTCAGATAGGCTAAGTCAACATGGGTGGGAATAACTGTGTTAGCATTTTCACAGGCTTGCACCTGCTTGGTATCAGGTAAGTGGAGTTAACTAAAGATGGAAAAGAGAATGAGTCAGCAGGCTTCACGAACAAGCACTGGCTCATCTAGAATGGTGGCGGAGTTGGAGGACAGTGGAAGGGGGAAGCTGATATAAAAGTGGAGGAGAAGGCTCGCAGTACTAGTTGTGGCCTTACTTCCATCACATCACGTATGTGCAGTTTCAACCTGAAGATGTAGCCATTTACTCCGATATTACCATGGCTTACCGCAGAGTTTACTTCTGGATGCCTGTCATGCCAGAGCGAATAGAAATCTGCGATGGACTGGAGCACTGGGTCAGGATGAATGAAGAAGATGGGTTTTTCAGCTTGGTTCCAGTACCATGCTGCTTTATTACCTGCCCAGTGTACCACCTCCGGCCAGACTCGAAGCTGCNCAGCTTGGTTCCAGTACCATGCTGCTTTATTACCTGCCCAGTGTACCACCTCCGGCCAGACTCGAAGCTGCCCTGTACTACCAGTGAGATGATAAGTCATTCAAAAGAAGAAATCCTTCTTCAACTTTGGGGCCATAGCAGAATTGTATATCAACTAAATCCAGACAGCTACAAGATTACGTGGTGGTTCGAGCATTGAAATGGAGAACATCACACCACCATTTTTAAGCATAACTGAACAACTTGGGAGACTATGTGCTCTCCACTTACCTGCGATGTGTATGCTGCATTCGTACTCTGAGCATCAATTTGTATCCAGTCGTCGACCGTCAATCAGCCATGTTTGATCCAGAGCAAGACTATAGGTGTGTGCACCCGTTCTTCCAGAGTGCGGAATAGTGTGTGGACGATCCCCTGGTAACACGTGTTGAGCACATTGTAAACGCCTAGAAGCGGGCTTTGAACAATCGAAAACAGCTACAGAAAAGCCCTCCATAACAGAAAATTTGGATCTATCGCCATGGGGGAAAAAACGTCCAAGGGCTCTACATTCGTCACCTGGATCGGGGAAGAGCAGGATCAATTGCTGGTGGGAAAAAAAGGAAATAATCGAAGAAGGAAATCAAAGCGAATCTCCCTAGACGCCCACTGACGAACATGGATTTGGTACTGTTAGCATACAAAATTGAAAATACCTCGTTTTCGCCTAAACCCAAGAGACATGAATGTGCCATAATTAACCTGGACACGACAGCCGGGCCCGATGCGCACTGGGTGGCCTACGTAAAAAAGGGTAAACTCCCAGACTATTTTGATAGCTTTGGGAATTTGCATCCTCCGCCAGAATTGTGCAAGTATTTGAAATATACCACACTAATATACAATTACGAAACGGAACACATGCCTAACATGTGGAACTGTGGACTTTTGTGTCTGCAATTTTTAAGCAATCAAGATTTCCAGTGATAAGCCAAAAAAAAAAACAATACAATTAGCAGGGAATAAAAAAGGTGTGTGAGCCGTACCGGTCTCAACAGTATGTCGGTGTCTATCATTCTGAGAGGTCAAACGTCCGAGCTGCGGGGTGACTTTTGCGCTTCCTTAGAAATGAAGGGGGGATGTTGTGTGGGGCTAGTGTATTTTCAAATTTACAACTCCATATCCAACATCGAGGAAAATAAAAATTCCCGTTTTCGGTATTCGGTTATGGAGGCAGCGATGGAAATCGTCTTTCCCACCTGGGCGTACAAGCTGAAGGATATGGAATACTTCATAAAGAAATCGCTGCCTCACGACATTGCATTCTAACTGCACGGAAATCCGAATACCCTGAAGGCCCAAATGTTTTGCACCGCAGATGTAGATTTCACGGAACCGGACACGATGTGATGGGGTTCGAAGCCAGTGTGTACGAAGCAGGAAGAAAACATGTATANGTAGATTTCACGGAACCGGACACGATGTGATGGGGTTCGAAGCCAGTGTGTACGAAGCAGGAAGAAAACATGTATAGTCGAGTGCGGTCAACATAATTTTGGCAAGTTCAAGTTACGTGAATGGGAAAACGAACAGCACTATTTGCGAGTTTGCCACCACTGTAGGTCCTGAATATAAAATCGCAGAATGTCCAANGGTCCAAAAACTCTCATTTACATTCCTATCGTCACAAAGATCACCCACGAAGTAATCGTTTCGATTGTGGACAAAAACGACGAACTAATAAATTTCCGAAAATAAGAAATCACTTTGCACCTGCATCTGAAACGATGGGGCTATATTTCACTGAGAAAGAAAGTGTATAAATGTATGTGGTACATCGAACCCGAGATCATTAAGCCACAAAGACTCGTTGTGCTAACACCTGAAAACACAGAGTTTCTCCACGTACTTGGTTTAAAAGTAAATCGCCATGGTGGACGAAATCCTCGACGGGGATCAGTGCCTAGAATTCTACGATAAATTTGATAAAATCGAAAGGCACTGTTAAGAGCCTTGTTGGGACATTCGCTCTCGGAAGGGAGGTTCGAATACCTATACACTTTCAAGATATTTACGCCTTGCCTAGCCAGTCCTTTGTGCGCATATGGTGTAGCCTAACGAAGGCAGATGGGACCCACCCGACCATGTTGGTTCGAAATGGGATTCTGCAGCTTTTAAAATTCGTAATATACGAGATAATGGTGTCCCGGTCGACCAGTCGTGAGATGTGAGCATAATCTCGTCGATAAAAAATTACCTATCGCTCACGCCCAACCATCTCTCTGAAGCCAATATGGCAGCCTGGGGAATCGAAGATGACTAAAGTGATTCCCATTTACACCAAAGGCAAGTTTGAAGTAAGCATTCTGCTCTCTTTGCTATTGGATTCGCTGAATATTATAAGAAAATAATAATAGCAGCGAGGCCTGAGCTGGTGATTATGCTGGCCACGTCGCATTTGGATGCTATTTTGGGAGTCGGAGAAAACACGCAGCCTGTCTCTCTTACGTTGAACACCATAGAATGNCTCTTACTTCGAACACCATAGAATGGTTTGTCGCTCATATGGCCCCGAGCACCCGCGAACGTCTCAAGCTGTTTAATTATGCCAAGAAAGAAAAAGTGATCGAAATAGCATTCAGAAGATGGAGCATGGTCATCTACCTGGCCCTGTACACCATCACGTGAAATCACTGGGTCTTAAAAACGTCTCCCAGCACAGGAAAACCACGGTACGTCATACTGGCATTTCAGACGAAAAAACAGCATAGTATAGGAGCCGACATGTCTACGTTCGACCACTGCAAAGTCGAAAACGTAAAGATATTTTTGAATAACGAAAGCTACCCGTACGTTCTACCAAGAAGGCTTTACTTTGCCGTATAATATGCATTCGCAATTCCAATCATCGTATTACGGACGCGAGGCACATCCCATCCTGAGCCCCGAAAATTTCCGAGACATGGCACCTTTGCCGGTATTCGATACATCGAAGCAGAACGAGCACGTGCAAATTGGTATGGTCGACTGCGGGATCGAAATAATCACCAAGCAAAACATGCCTGCGAATACCACAGCCTACTGCTCGATGCTCCACGACAGGATTGTTCAGTATGATTGTTTTTCTGGACTGGTAAAAATCATCAGTTAATTAAGCACGTAAATACGCATGGAGTGGGGACTCACATTTCAGTCATAAAAATGTACTGTAACTTGCAAGGTTTATGGAGCCAAGACGACTTCATGCTCAAGGACATCGTAGTCATGGATTGTCACAGCGCACTAAGGGGTATTAAGCCTAAAAACCTGGCCAAAAACATTTTTTTGTCATATTTTATAGAAAATGTGTATCGTAGTAGTTTGTCACTCTAACCTTATTAAAGAAACATTTTAGAGGGGTTAGAGGACCGACATATATTTTTTAATAAAAAAATAGATAATTTTACTGGTTTATTTAGTTTTAGAAATTAATTAAAAGTAACACAATACAAAAATTATACAATAAATTAAAATTTACAAAAGACCCTCAATTTTCTCCTCATCTTCATCACTTTCCTCCTCATCTTCATAATTATGCCCTGAATCACTTGATGCAGAGAATTGGCTTGGTTTTAACAATTCTATTGCATGTTTGGAGAATGCTTGCTTAGGTTTCTTGGATGTAGGACGGATGTTTGTTATATACGGGTCTGATATCAACAAAAGACTGTTAAGTATGTCTTGATTGCAGACTGTTCTGGAAAATTTCCGAGAGTAATTTTGTCGGTATTGGTGAAAGTGTTTGTTCCTGACTTCTGCGGCTTCTTCTGATAGTTGCCCAATCGGTAAAATAGAATGTGAGATGACACTGGGCGCGTGTGTTAATATTGTATGTAATGTCGGTGACATTGGCTGCCAATTATAAATGTTGACATAGTGTTTAGCAGTATCAACTGCGTATTCCGAAAATTTATCTACATCTGTTTGAAAACCCGAGGATAAAACTCCTAAAACTATTTTTAATCTATGGATTAGCTCTTGGTCTACTCCAGTTAGCAAGACAGCCATCTCGGGATCAGCGAAAAATCGACGAGACGTGTTGCCATCATTCGTGTTGCCGAATCCTGCTTTTGGCACGTCCACGAGCAATCCCAGTTTGTCTTTGAATTCTTTTTGGATTGCTACCTTCGCATCTGCTATCTTCTTCNGTCTTTTTCTTGTCATCTGCCATCGAAATGCGGCCATAAAAGGTAAGCAAATAGAATTACAAGTTTTTGCCCACATTCAAGTAGTTCTAGATTTCTCCCTGATGAACTACACTGGTTTTTGGGCTGGTTTTCGGGAACACAAAAAATGCAGGTCAATACGGGATATGTGTGTGTTAAATTTCATCTAAGTCTATCCAACCGATTTGGTGTGGTCGAATAACAAACAATGAGACCAACATTCTTTTTAAGGTTTTATTAGGACAACCAAAAGAAGGAAAAAAATCGTTAAAATGTGAATGTTCGGGGGAATTTTTTTGCATGAGAATGATAGAAGAAGGTTAAGAGTTTAATACTTTATAATCATTGTTCAGTACAAATGAGTACAACACCTTTGATATCACTAACTTTCGTAAAATACTTGTAAAAATAACACGCTTGTTGGGGGTTAAGTTTTACTTTAGTTAAAAGGCAATAATCTGGCGAAATGACACTTATAAATTGCTTAATTATGATGTACATACCTTCTCCTTCAGCTTCCATGATACTTTTTTTCACTAAAATCATTTGGAAAAGTATTTTAAATAATTACGAAAAGTTGATTAAAAATAGAGTGCCGAGAACAGAGACGTGCGTATCAAACAAAGGCTATGATCCGACTACGAGCACAGCCAAGCGTTGGGCACTGCGAGGGTGGTATTGGTGCCAGGTGGAGGGGATATTCACTACCTGTTTTGAGACCGAAGGTTGGCCACATCCATAAAGGTTTGCAATTTTGATTTATGGCCAGGTTTTAAGGCTAAATACCTGTTAGTGCGACGTAACTCTAACCCGCAAATTCCAGCCTCCGTATCCGTGGAAACTGTTGGACGGAAGGAGCAAGAAAACAAACGCCTGGTTGACCAAGTACTACCATGGACAGTGCTGGGACGAAGGCAAGATTCCTTATCAGTGAGGTGGGAAACGTGCTGAGCGACTTTCTGTTGGAGTGCCCGCGAGGACCAATTTATGTGCCAGGACGTGAGCAGAAAAATGGCTGAATAATGTCTGCATAAACGAATTGGAAATTATCGACATAAAGGACGATCATGGGTGTCCTTCCCTTCGTAAAATGAAGAAAGAAACGGATCGGAGTTCTTTGGTGAGCGCTTCGAAAAACGCCAAGTTACTTTATGAGTGGCATGCTCAGTTCGCTAAGATATAAACGCGGTTATATATCTCGTAGCATTAACATTAGTTTTTTTGTATGCCAGCCAGCGTTCGAGAAGATGTGATTTCGCAAGATGAAGAGTCGGGAAAAATGCAGTTATGTGCTGGTGTAGACGCAAAATTATCTTCAATAGTTGCTGCGAACACCTGCTGTGAATCCTATGCATGATATTAGGCTCCGTGAAATACAAAGACACCTGATTACATTACAGACACGTGTATAGATAACATCATTCCACAATGTGAAAAAAAATTATGTAAATACATGGAACCCGAAAATTAATTAGTCGCCCAGTCGAGCACGAGTCGCCGTGGGAGCAATATGACGCAATTTCATCAGGAGAACCTGTGCGTCTTGTCATATTCGGAATACTCTGAAATCACCTATTCGTTCTGGGAGTCTGGATCACTACATACCTACAAATAAAAATGTCATGTATGGGACCACTGGTTATAATCAGTGACTCCGGGTGATTGCGAGCCTACTCAACAGAAAATAACTTGCTGTACTCCTGGGAATTGTGTGGTTTATCACATGAAACGGGATACGACTCTTCCAGCAACCGTGGACCAGGTTCTGGAATTTGCAGCATCTTCGAATCGAGGCAAGGTCGACCCTCCTCCTATAACCACCGAAATTCAGGCCCCTAGCTGCTCCACCCAGGTCTACGTACGTCGGCAAAATAATACCAGCGTGACTTCGACTCAAACGGCCCCAACTAAACGTCGAACGTCGTGCCACAGCCACCACGTGGACACCATGATGCATAAAAAATCTGGGGAACCTGCATAGAACTGTGAAGCGTGCCCATGCATATGTCCACGTGTGACGTCACCTGCTGCCGCCAACATGGGTTCGTCCACGGCCGACTATAACATGGAAGAAGGCACTTTAAACATTCCCACTCTACTGCGTCAAATAAAACGCCAAATACTGTTACTGATGTTTTATGAACATATATTGGCTCGCACATTAAATTTTTAAAGACTCTCAAATTTTACATTTATTTATATTTTTTTAATTTGTGTAAATAAAACATACCGGTATAAAAATGAATTATCTGTGTATTTCTATTTTAAACCTTTTCTTTTTTTTAAATATAATGTTCAGTGTGTTTCGCCAAATAAATAAAGTGTGGAGAAATTAAATATTAGCAAAAATTGAATTTAATAGATTGGCTCGCGGGAACATGCAGTAACGAAGGGGCAAGTGGGACTCTTGCCACGAACATATACGGACTTTGAGTGGGCAAAGGAAATAGTGCGCGGAGTAATTCTCCACGTTCGCTCGGACATTCCATGTCACACGCGCGCCGCAAGCCAATCAAAATATTGCCATGCTGGGTTAAATACGAGTTTCCTGGCGGCTAGTTGTAATTCCCATCTCATGCATGATTAGCTGTTCTCCCGGATCGAAACCAAAGTTGATGGCCAGCGCAGTTCCACTGGTATCCTCTCCAAGCCGATCCTGGGAGCTGCAACGTAGCTCTTACGGCGGGGAAAAACTCCCACTCCATATATTATCCTTGGGCCGTCTCCCCACTCCATTACTTTGTTATTGGCCATTAACAAAATTTAGTTAATAAAATATGAATACCTTAATGGTACATACATATATTTTAAAGAAAAATAACAACCGTAACTTATTTAAGGGTTTTACCTGCCTAGCAATAAAAATGAATATATAGGTACTTTTATTTTATTCGCAGGTATACAGACACATGATTAAGGGGAGGAAGGCTGTGGTGGGGAATGTAGAGCATTATAGGAAGGGGGTTGGGTACTCGCTTATAGCTTTAGTTTGGGTGCCGAAGCGCAATAGCTGTATTGGTATTGAAGACTCCGTGCTGTGGCTGCTGTAAAGAAATTAACAGCCATCTTCGTAATGTCATCGATTGATTTCTGGTCCGAGAGAGACGAGGCTCTCATAATTAATGCGGGGTAATTATTCGTAAAATGTGTGCCTCTGCATCTATCGCCTCAGGGTGATGCGACGCTGGTACAATCGGAGAACGTGGTAGAATCCGGCGCTGCACCTATAGCAACAGTCGTCATCGCGACGGAGACGCCCTACTGGAGCGCCCAGACGCCACCTTTCCAGAGCACCCTGACGGCACCCTTCCAGAGCACCCAGACGCCACCCTTCCAGGGTTCCCAGACGCCGCCCTTTCACGGCTCCCAGACGGGTGAGTCGGCTACACGAGATAACATAACTGCAGGTTCCCTGCTGCTGGAAGCTGCCAACGTACCACAGCTGGAAAATGGATCGCCCGAAATGAGTGTTTTACATGTGCAAACAACAGGAACTCTTTCTTACAACGACGTGATGGACTCATCCGTGTCGGTACAGTACTCTCCAGTCTGTGATATTGCTTATACAAAGATGCCTTCACTGCGACGACATGTGGTCTCCGCTGCCTCTCGATGCTAACCCACCCTCCCATCGGTCTGACGGGGATGAGAGCATTTTACGTACTTTACGTAACGATATTGCCAATTTACACCTCGAACTGACTAACTGCGTGCTTGATCTAACAGACGTGAAATGTTACATGGAAGGATTTGTGCTAAGTTTTCTACCATCCTAGAGTCTGAAGCTACATTACACATTTATATGGATGTAAAGATGTGATTTTTGAAACACGCATTTTTTGCTCCTATACTTGCGAACCAAGCATTCTAACCTAATTTTTTGGTGTAATATTTATGAGTGGTTTTTGAGTTAAATATAGCGAAATGTTACTTCTAACTGGATGTGTGTGTGTGCGTGTGTGTTCAGTAATTTATTTTTTCTACGTATAAAAAACGTAAGTGTTTTTTTTTTCCTTTCTTTGGTATAAATATTGATTGCGCTTACTTTTCCCTTGGAGAAGATTCAAGAACGTGAAGTATTTTTTCTGTTTTTTAATATGTTTATTGTGCTTGCTTTTTCCTTGGAGAAGGTACAAGTACGTGGAATATTTCATAACAGTTCCTCCTATTACATAATAATTATGCATAACTTATTTATCTTAAATATTAAAAAATTTACTGTAAAGTTTTCTGTACATTATTAGCTTTTACTGTTTTACTATTACAAAAAATTAACGTGTCAGAAATATTTATCGAATTACCATTTCAAGAAGGGTATTCAATTTTTTTTTATTAGCTGGGTGCAATGGTACTACTTCTGGCCTACATTAACTACCTCTCGAGAGTTTCAATACGTCAGGGGAGTATGCTGACGGAGGAGATGTGATCGTGTGACGACCTTCATTAATAAACATCGCCCAAGACCGCCGCCAGCCTCTGCCTGTCTCGCCTTTCCTCTGTATCCCTGGCATGTAGCAGCGATCAAAACACTCACCTCATTTTAAAATACGAATGAAAATATTACTCAAATACTTGCCACAAAATTATTTATTTTACATCATAATTACAAAAAAAAACTTGTAAGAAAATGTAATTGAATATATAAATACATCATATTGACACGTCAAATGTGAGAAGATAGATAGTAATATATAATCTTCACAAAACGCGTGGGAGAAGATTACATGATAAACATATTTACTGAAAAAAATGTAAAATATTGGTAAACAAAATGGAATATGAGATAATTAAACACAGAGACATTTATTCTTACATAGTAAAATTTTTTTAACATAGCATAATGACATAATTTTTTCTATCAAAACTTCTTATCAAGCACATAAATATATTTTTTACACTGTAGAACGTGTGTGTTTCGTCGACANATTTTTTCTATCAAAACTTCTTATCAAGCACATAAATATATTTTTTACACTGTAGAACGTGTGTGTTTCGTCGACAACAAAAACAAATTGCGATGGGAATGAGAAGTTTCCATCACCTGGGTTTTTTCTAGAGATACAGCCAAGCTCATATGCGCACGCACACACGAGCACCTCTGGCCATGGGTCCGGTGGTGCTGTAACCTCTAAGCTGTGCCAAGTGCCATCAATTCGTTCAGAGCATACTTTAAAAAATTTATCATTATTAATGTTATTATTAAATTCGCAATTATCCCGGTCCTAATTTCTTGAATGTCGTTCGCCCAAAATTTCTTTTTTCATATTTCCGATGTTTGTGNTTCGCAATTATCCCGGTCCTAATTTCTTGAATGTCGTTCGCCCAAAATTTCTTTTTTCATATTTCCGATGTTTGTAGGGAATGTTGTTTGTGGACGGCACAAATGAACAGCGCACTCGTGACTGTCACTATCTTGCACTGATAATTCAAGAGTCTTACCATAGAAGACGCTTCTTTCAAGGAGGAAATGAACATTTTCGTCACACCACCCCACAGTTACTGTAACAGCTGGCTGGTTTGTGTAGGTTACGCCGTGCAGTAGAGGATATGTACTTGCATATTTTTTTCTTGGGAATGAACTTATCACCGAGACGCGCTCCACCGTTGCGAGAAGACTTGGTGGAAGGTCTCGGCCTCGAGCCTAGGTGCACTTCGCATGCAAAAGGCGTGCAGGTGGAGACCCAGTCCGGGAAACCTTGCCTTTTCTCAACATGGTTATGTCCATCACATTTCTCCTGAAATTTGCACACATAATTATTTTTACTTTTTCGGAAGTTCGTAGCCTACACTTTCATACATTCTTGCCTTGCATACGTGGACATCATGATTTTGTTTTACCAACTCCTCCAGCGAACAAGGAAGCGTAGAGTTAGGCCATAAATTGCAAACATAACAGTTTTTATATTCGCACGTCAATGTGTCCTGTTCATAACAGCCTTTAAAATCATCGTAGCAGCATAGCTAGTGAATTGTACTAACACAAAATTGAATTTTCAGAACGCCTCGAGCATCTCGAAAACTTACGCGTTGGTACCCACAATTCAGTTCACTATACTTGCTCACGTCTTCTGACCTGACTGGAGAAAATTCGGCGACGGACACTTCCATTTCTTCTTCTATATCACTGTATTCGAAAACACAGCTAATGGGGCTCTCTGCGAAGCTGGGAGAGAATAAGCTGTAAGACGTTCTGGCCGATGGAGGCTGGTACGGGTTGCCTGATGGTTGCGGGTTCGTGCTAGTAGACGGCATTGACGAAGTTGCTCCTCGTGCCAACATGGTGCGGATAGCCTGAAGAATATTATCTCCATTTTCTTCTGCGTTGCTGTTGCTGTTTCTGTTATTTTCTTCTTCACTTGACAACATGGCTATCTTAAATTTAACAGGGGTTTGAAACCCTGCAAGTTTCGAAATGGTCACTGGGCTTTCCTCTTGAAATAGCGAAAAAGGAACGACAGCGAGAAAAATGACTGCTTTCCCGAGGGGGCTCGGGGTGCGTCTTATAAAGACTTTTTAATGGGGGAAAAATAGTCCGCTCTCATGATTAAAGTAGGCCACCGATTGGTCGGAACGAAGGTTTCCAAAAACACCCGAGTAATAAGCAAATGAGAAAAATTGTCGGAGCAATTTAATATATTGGATGAGGGTGGAGGGGAACCGACTAATTGGTCAAACAAAGGTTTCCGAAAACACCTGCGTCATTAGCCAATGTGATACATTGGCTGAGAAATTAAATCAAATGGAAGGTAGCGGCCAATTAGTCAATGAGAATCAGAGGTGGGCCAATTGGTATATTAAATATATTAGAAAGGGGAGCGGAGGGGGTCAGTCGGCTGCTGGGTGCAGTGCTGGGGACAGCACCAGCAATGTAAAACAAATGACATACGAAAAAACAAGATGGTGGTTGAATGAAGGTGAGAGACAAACTCCGGTAATGTATAAACAAATGACAAACGAAAAAATACCGTATGGCAGATGGTGACTGTGACTCCTACCAAAATGGCGGACTGCACCAACCAAGATGGCGAACGACTGCACCTTTTAATATGGTGGACTTCACCGACCAAAATGGCGGATTTCCGCACCTATCACGATGGCGGATGGTGGCTGTGGTGACGCCTTACATGATGGCAGATTGCACCGACCAAAATGGCAGACGGTGGTTGTGTCCCCTACCTATATATTGAACTGCACCTACCATGATGGTGGAATTAGAATGGTTGGAGGGGGTGTGGGAGGTCTCCGAAAATTTAAGTTTTTTAAATGCATTTTTTANATGATGGTGGAATTAGAATGGTTGGAGGGGGTGTGGGAGGTCTCCGAAAATTTAAGTTTTTTAAATGCATTTTTTAAATAAAAAAAATATTAGATCACATTTTTTTTTGTGTCAAATGTCAAAGATCAAGGTCAAGATCACATGGATCCAAGATGGCCACAGGTCGACCGGAATGACAGAGCGCGAACAGCTCCGACGCTCCGGTCCCAGGTTCCGATGTGATTAGTCCCTATAATACCTCTACTTCCCACGTGCGCAAATCCGGGAGTGGCCCGCCGAGAATCGACCCCGGTTCGCCTTCGTGTGAGTCGAGTGCTCTAGTCGCTGCTTGACCTCGGCTGCTGGCAGCACCAAGATTCGAAACTATGAACTTGGCGCTTGCACGCTACGTCTTAGCGACGTCGACTGACGTAACTGCTAGCGCAGCAGACATTTTATATAGTGATTTGTATAATACAGGGCATGTAAGTCGATAAAATTTTCAAGTTTTACAGCTTTATTTTTTTGTTTTGTGTGGAATTTGTTCCACTGGGATTGTTATGCCTCTTTATAGCACAAGTAAATAGGGTCTGTACTACAGAAAAAAAAAATTTTCATCCTAATCATCACAACAATGATTAACGCCTCTCGAGCTGTAAATTCAAACGAAGGCAAATAATATGACCCGATTACTCTGCATACATNACAACAATGATTAACGCCTCTCGAGCTGTAAATTCAAACGAAGGCAAATAATATGACCCGATTACTCTGCATACATCCAAATAAATTCCAGGGCTGGACCAGCTGATTTTGTTTCCGCGACTAATTCTGTAATAATATAAATATCAAACTGTTATAGCTAACAAAATGCTTATTCTCTCCTAACATAATATTAATTTGATTCTATATTGATATGTATAGTATTTACGGAGCCCAAACCAATTAGATGAATGTACTAGTAAACCAGTTGTGTGTACTAAATACATATAGATGATGTTAGAACCAACACATAAATGTTTATCTCAATAAATTACTTCCAAGGACTTTATTAACTGAAAAAAAAGAATGCTGAAGTCTGAAGCCAAAATAGATTAGGTGAGTGAATCATTTTTGTTTATTGTTAACAAACACTTCTCAAGTGAATATATTTGTAATCTGTAACTTTATATTTCGTCGTCTTGCTGCACAACCGTTATGTTAAAATATAAAAAAAAAAAAAATTATAAACCTTTGTATTTCGTTTCACTGCGAGCAATTATGGAACAAAATTGTGGTTCCGGAGTGTCTTCATACAAAAACAGTGGCGTGCATAGGTAAAAACTGAAAATGTAGACTACAAGCGCACGCACTTGTTTCTTTATTCAGAAATTTTGTGTCACTACACTATGCGATTTAAAAATCCACGCTTGCACGTACGTAAACGATGTCTTCGAAATTAGCGTGTAATATTGTAACTGTGTGTATGAATATAGGATAAGGAGTATCAAAGTAGAGGGAAATGTTTGTGCGCAAACTTCGAAAATAGACAATTACAAAAGAAAGCGTTGCTTTAGTTAACTTATTTCAGGTTCGCATATATTTTTCCAATAAACGGATGCAAAATATTTTCTAAAAACACTTTCATTGTCGTACTACTCAATAATATCTGTTTTTAATTTACTTTAATGTAGTATTCCAGTACGTGTATGACGGCCTTAATTAAGACTTCGGGAATTTTGGTTCGTGAGGGGGGGGGTGGAGAATTGCAGAATCGGAAACTATCAAAAGATACATCAATTATTTTTAACTATCTTCAGGTGCCAAGTATCTCAATGTACACAACAGTTTGATTTTGACAAGAATACAGCCCGTTAAGTTTTTTTTTTTTTTTTTTTTTTTTTTTGCGAGTTACTCGACCCAAAATATTATTCAAATCACTTTCACTTATTCCTATTAAATTTTTTTAAAAAGGCTTTGTCATCACTCAACAACGAAGCACGAAAACTGTTTGGGAACGTTGTGATTCTATAAAAATGTCACGCGTCCATTGTATCCTGTGGCATTCCGTGCTCAGGCCGTCGTGTTGAAGACGAAACTNCCAAGTATCTCAATGTACACAACAGTTTGATTTTGACAAGAATACAGCCCGTTAAGTTTTTTTTTTTTTTTTTTTACGAGTTACTCGATCCAAAATATTATTCAAATCACTTTCACTTATTCCTATTAATTTTTTTAAAAAGGCTTTGTCATCACTCAACAACGAAGCACGAAAACTGTTTGGGAACGTTGCGATTCTATAAAAATGTCACGCGTCCATTGTATCCTGTGGCATTCCGTGCTCAGGCCGTCGTGTTGAAGACGAAACTNGATTCTATAAAAATGTCACGCGTCCATTGTATCCTGTGGCATTCCGTGCTCAGGCCGTCGTGTTGAAGACGAAACTACGCGATAGTGTTTCCGCTCACATGCTGACGCTTTCTTAGAAAAAGCAAGGCGACATAAAACAACGAGCATCGAGTTGAATCCCAAGTGAAGCCACTTCGCAACTGGTCCGCCACGATGTCGAAACGAGGAAACATTGTACGTGACCTCGTTTCATACACCTGAATACCAAGAAGTGTCTTGGTGATAAATAAGGAAAAGGAATACATTTCNTTGTACGTGACCTCGTTTCATACACCTGAATACCAAGAAGAGTCTTGGTGATAAATAAGGAAAAGGAATACATTTCCCTTGCCTGGAATTACACCTCAGTTCTTAAAAGCCTTACACGGAAGACATGCATACATGAGCTTATCTCGAGGATCTTCTGTCAACATGTTCTACTTGATTTTTCCGTGTGTGTAAGGTGTGATTTCATTCCTGTGCTGCAGATGAAAAACAAAAGCTGTCATGTAAATCTCTGAAAGGAAAGTTACATCCGCACGTTATTTAGTCAGAACATGTTTTCTGTTCACTCGTTGTATGCGTGTTTACGCGTATCTCAGCAAATAATTACTCTGGCAATAATACTTTTTGCCAGAAATGATAAGCCCGTGCCGTTTTGTTTTTATGAATAAAGTGTATTCGAAAGAAAAAAAAACAAAGTGAAAATGGTAAAAAATGTTGGGAATGTAAAACCGTACAGTTTGATTTTCATCGCGTGTTACGAAGTCCCACTGTTGCCAATCTAATTTGCACAGGAAAACGTTAACGAGGGAAGCACTGCACGTCGGTTCTGAGCCTTGCACGTAAGAGCTATGGGGCGCTGGACGAGTGTGTTATTGTCGCCCGTATCGCCATGCATCGAAAGCGAAAAAAAATATATATACGGTCCCATATACTAACCTAAGGTTCGTTATACAATGCACGGATGCTTAGGAAAACTAACACGGTACGTGTGAACGGAACGAGTAGATAAATTGGGATGAATTTAAGCTATTCCCAATACGCTAACGGGGTCGTGGTAGTGTAGTGGTTAGACTACTCGCCTCCTTCCTAGGCGAGCCGGGCTCCATTCCCGGCGGGGTCACTACCGGATTTTCTCATGTGGGAATCGAGCCCCGGACGTGACCGCTGATCGACAGGTTTTCTCGGGGATCTCCCGTTTCCCCCGCCCTTCCATTCCGGCGCTGCTCCATACTCACCTCACTTCGACCTCATCGGCTCTCAAGAACTAGATCTTAAGAGCCACCCAAAATCCGCACTCCACAGTACACTGTAACGTAACGTATACGCTACAACTTTCGAAAGTATAATAGCTCTTTTTGTTGTAAATTACTGACATAAGCTTTACGAGAAGCCAAAACTCATTTTAAATATTTATACAACATATAACAATCCATAAATAGTACTGCGAAACCATGCAGAGAAACAATAACACTAACTCAATCTCATTCCCGTGTTTTCACGTATACCAAAAAATGTTACGAGAACCGATTTACTTGATTCCTATTGGCTACGAAAATTTGCGGACACAGAATAGTTGGGCGTTTACCAGAGGATTTACTCTTAAGTTTCTCGAAATGCGGCTCCCGATCGTGAAATCACGATTGTCGTAATATTTGCATGTTTGTTACATACCAAATTAAATATCACATCTCGATTCTCGTGAGAGAACGATCGTGAGTCATCGAGAGCTATTTTTTTGCTGTCGAAAGCTGCCTCCCGACTGGCAGGCTCAGTTTCAACATGGCAAGTGAGATTAGTGGTGGCCGCATTTTTGCAATCAGGCACGTTCGTCCTTCTTAACCTCAGCACCTAACGTAATAAAAATTACATAACACGTAGAAAATCAATTAATGCGGGTAATTTTATCAATACCCGTTCGGACGTGTATTGAATGCGCTCTTTTATCTAAGCAAAATAAATATTCTTCCGCGTATTCTATGAATGTAGTAAGGGCAGGCAGGTTATGTCATACGAGTGCGAGCTTCTTCGAATATTTTCTTCGGCGTTCTATACCTGCCTGACGGTTTTTTGCATTATAGTGTAAAATCTGTTTTATTTTTTAACTGGTGTGTTCCTACAGTAAAAATTGGAACGTGTTAAGTTAGTTCAGATTTTTTGAGTAGTCCTGATGCAATTTTCTGGATAAACGTACGCTTTTTTTGGATTAATTATTATTAAAACAAAAATTTACGTATTTTCGTTTATACACTTTGCTGATTGTCAACACAGCTAAGTTTTATAACTGGACTGTGAGATGTAACTGCTACGTTACGAATTATCTCATTATTTAATAAACGTTTTTATACGTGAAATGATATGTTCCATTAAATCGGATAATGCTTTCAACTGTCAATCTTTGTGTGCCACACATTGACCATTCACTGTACCACCATTTTCACATATTTTCTCTCCCTGTTTTTATTCATATTAGTTATAAATGAAACACTACAATTTATAATAAATAAAATATAAGTAAAATATTGATTTAACAAAAAATAAGGGGATTTTATGTTAACAGAATTATAAAACGCTTGTGATACATCCTAAAGCTAGGAAGGTGTTAGAGACGCGCCTCAGTCGTACGTGTACGAATATAGTCGTACATGAACGAATATAGTCGTACGTATACCAATATTGCGTTATACTGAACGTATCGCTGTTTCACTGTGAGAAATATTAAGTTACAGATACCAAATATAATTGCTAGAAAAGTAATTTTGTACAAGGAATAATTTTTTTTTAACTCAAATAAACTTTTGTGGAATGAAACATCTGCATCCGTTCCTTTACACCAAATAAATAATTTAAAATGTATTTCTTTAGACGAATAATTATTTTGTTTTTCCAAAATCATCAATGCGTATTTTGTAAACGCAACTATTTTATTAGTACATTCAGCTAATTGGTTTGGTTACCGCAAACAATATAAATATCATGGTAGAGTCAAATCGATATTATGGTTGGAGCGAATCAGCATTTGGTTACCTGGAATAACGTGATGTTAATCATTACAGAATTTGTTGCAACAAAATCAGCTTGGTTCAGTACCGGTGTATGTTTGGTTGGTTGTAGGATAATCTGGTCGTTTGATTTCGCTCGGTCGAAAATACCGTTCGGTGGTTTGTTTTTAATTTTCGCGACTAGATAATAAAAATGTTTGTTAGTTTATTTCTTGATGCTTAATAATGCCACAATCAATCCACATAAAACAATTTCAACAATAAATAAAATAGTAAAGCTGTAAAATATAAAAAATATAATATTTGCGTACATTTTTTATATTAGAAAATTTTAATTTCAAAAAAACGTTTTCCGCCATCGGCGTAGGTTTGGGCGGGGAAGTTCTGCTGGTTCGTAACTTGGTCGTGCTTTCACTTTTTTTTCATGATAACCGCAACTGATTAAGGTTCACCGAGCCACGCAAACGTTCAGTTGCATCAAACGAAGTCTTACACGTTGCGGTAGCAAGTGGATAAGAACGATAAAGTGATTTGGTTTCGGCAATATAATATTTAACTTTCCACGTGCAATCAGTTGGTTTGGTCGCAACGAAAAAATCTTGTTGAATTCAAGGAGACTTTTTTTTCCTCTCGGTGTCTGGTGTATACGCTTCAGGTCCACTCTTGGCCGTGAGAGACAACGCCTGCGCCGCGGCGCTGCTCGTGTCGGGCGTCCGTCTTGCGTAATGTTTCACACTTCTGGCTGACGTGGAGGACTCTGATGTGGCTTCTGACTAAACTGATAGATACGCCGAAGTCACGCAGCTCACGAGCACAAATGTGACATGGCTGAAACGGCGACGACGACGCGACAGAAACCTTGTCGGCATGACTGCTCGAGTTGACTTAACAGCGCGCGGCAGTAGGGAATGTTCTGCGCCGTTTACAAGGCACTTAACACAGAATAAACTGTCATCAAAGGCGGCGGACAAAAAGGAAATTTGCTTTGACAAAGAGTGCAGGTATTACGACGCTAAAGCGCGACAAGCAATGAATGTCAATTTTATGAATTCAATCCTGTGTGCGGCGAGTTTTTTTTTTCTCTCTCTCTTTTAAGGGTATTGCCCACAGATAAATGTGTTATTTTATAGTTGAGCCGTATATCGTTCAACTTGTACGCATTGTCTATCCTCAGATAAAATATTTTTAGACTACGTGTTTTTTTGCAAAATAACATGTCATAGTCAAAATTTTGCGGTATTGTTGTGTACACATAATGAAAACCATGTTACGTAAAGAAATAAGATAATTCAAACTGAAAGAAGATACCAAGATCTACTTCAACACATCTACAAAATTGTACACCAAAGTGTTATTTTCAATTTTAAAAAATTGCTTAAAATAATGAAATTCTTGCATATTTCTTATTTCTGGCTTCCCCTAAATTTTTAGCAAATAATTTTTGATAAACATACTTTAAAATTAATTAAGAAGAGATCCTTCACATACCCCTTTTCAATTTTCTGGAAATAGTTTGGTTTATTTTTTGGTACATCACAAAAATATTTTATCTGAGGATAAGGTAGTCACAGACAATGCCTACAAGTTGAACAATATATCGCTCAAATATAAAATAGCACATTTTTCCGTGTCCAACGCCCTTAAAATACAAAGAGTACATTGTAGGGAAAGTTATTCGAACTATTTTGTTTTACAAAGTTGTACACTCTGTTTGCAGTGTCACACTAAACGAAAAAATAGAAATAGTTTCCTATTCAAATCTGCTGGTCATGCGATAGTTTTCGTTGTACTGACGTCAGAAGTGTCTCGTAATTTTCTGTACGAATTCACATGTGAAGAGGTGAAAACTAAATAGAACAGTATTTAAAATATTTGCACGCTTACACAGAAAAATGTATAATGCTGTTAAAAAAACACTTTTTATCCATTCCTTTGAACCTTCACGTTGTAATAAAAAATTTTAAGTTGTGACAAAATGAATAATATAAGACTTCCACTACTTTAAGGTAAATTTACTATTTAAGTGTTACTATTAACAAAGCTATTAAGTAATTTTTTCACAACTAATTGTTGTGTTACCCTAAATATAACAGGAATAACAAAATATTTGTGTTACTACGGCATTATGTCCAATCAACATCAATTTGCGCTGGCCTGACATTAACTTCTCTTCTTTCATGATGGAACATTCCGTAGTCAAACTGCGTTATAAAATGGCGGGCAATAGTTGGGAAACTCAAAAATTTAAATCATTATTTTTAAATTTTAAAGCATAGAACCAGAAAGCTAGAATAACTTTCTAAACTTGCAAAGAAGTTTACGTGTGCCGAATAGGCATACAGTTTCAGAGTATGGAGTATTTCCACATAACGAAAGTGGGTTGCAAGTAGACTTTATGTGTTTTAGAATACAGGCACTAGGTAATGCGATGCCGAGTTTTAAAATAGAGCAGTTTATAGAAAGTTTGCCCTTCATAAAAAGGGAATCGTCTTGCACACAGCGCGTGGGTTCGATTCTCTCCACTCGCCTAACACTTTCTTTCGTAGACAACATTTCTTTTTACGACAAAAATACCTGTACGTAATTTATTTTACATCGGAATGTTGTTCTGACGTAAAGGAAAAACAAGAAAATGGTTAACACAGAAGTTAACATGAATTAAACACAAATTTATTTATTTTTCTGCAACATAAACACCGCCTTACTGTTGATAGTACAATAAGGAAGTAACATTGCTACAAAATTATTTCATATTTTATTTACGTGAATAAAATAACAGTAACATATGATGAATTAACAAGCCTTATTAATTACTGACGGCTCACAGCTATTATGCAACATCAATGGTATTGTCACAACATTAAACGTTATCTGTGAAAATTTTTCTGTTACTACAGATTATAATGTAAGCAGATTTGGTTTTCCCCAGCTGCGCAAGAAGGCGTGCCTCTTATCTCTTCACTAGAGCTGTATTTGCCATAATGTAGGTCAAAGAATCATGATATTTTCTCGTTTTATAAATAGACTGGGAATGGACCACTATCTAACCTTTGACTTAAATGAAAGGACGCCTTAACTTTCCTCCTTCCAAGTCGTTGAGAACTGTTTCTTTTTGAATATCTCAAAACGAGTATTATTTTAAAGGTACTCTAGAGTTCCAAATACAGACATGGTTTTGAAAATNGAATGTCAATTTTATGAATTCAATCCTGTGTGCGGCGAGTTTTTTTTTTCTCTCTCTCTTTTAAGGGTATTGCCCACAGATAAATGTGTTATTTTATAGTTGAGCCGTATATCGTTCAACTTGTACGCATTGTCTATCCTCAGATAAAATATTTTTAGACTACGTGTTTTTTTGCAAAATAACATGTCATAGTCAAAATTTTGCGGTATTGTTGTGTACACATAATGAAAACCATGTTACGTAAAGAAATAAGATAATTCAAACTGAAAGAAGATACCAAGATCTACTTCAACACATCTACAAAATTGTACACCAAAGTGTTATTTTCAATTTTAAAAAATTGCTTAAAATAATGAAATTCTTGCATATTTCTTATTTCTGGCTTCCCCTAAATTTTTAGCAAATANTTTTAAAAAATTGCTTAAAATAATGAAATTCTTGCATATTTCTTATTTCTGGCTTCCCCTAAATTTTTAGCAAATTTTTTTTGCTAAACATACCTTAAAATGAATTAAGCAGAGATCCTTCACATACCCCTTTTCAATTTTCTGGAAATAGTTTGGTTTATTTTTTTGTACATCACAAAAATATTTTATCTGAGGATAAGGTAGTCACAGACAATGCCTACAAGTTGAACAATATATGGCTCAAATATAAAATAGCACATTTTTCCGTGTCCAACGCCCTTAAAATACAAAGAGTACATTGTAGGGAAAGTTATTCGAACTATTTTGTTTTACAAAGTTGTACACTCTGTTTGCAGTGTCACACTAAACGAAAAAATAGAAATAGTTTCCTATTCAAATCTGCTGGTCATGCGATAGTTTTCGTTGTACTGACGTCAGAAGTGTCTCGTAATTTTCTGTACGAATTCACATGTGAAGAGGTGAAAACTAAATAGAACCGTTTTTAAAATATTTGCACGCTTACACAGAAAAATGTATAATGCTGTTAAAAAAACACTTTTTATCCATTCCTTTGAACCTTCACGTTGTAATAAAAAATTTTAAGTTGTGACAAAATGAATAATATAAGACTTCCACTACTTTAAGGTAAATTTACTATTTAAGTGTTACTATTAACAAAGCTATTAAGTAATTTTTTCACAACTAATTGTTGTGTTACCCTAAATATAACAGGAATAACAAAATATTTGTGTTACTACGGCATTATGTCCAATCAACATCAATTTGCGCTGGCCTGACATTAACTTCTCTTCTTTCATGATGGAACATTCCGTAGTCAAACTGCGTTATAAAATGGCGGGCAATAGTTGGGAAACTCAAAAATTTAAATCATTATTTTTAAATTTTAAAGCATAGAACCAGAAAGCTAGAATAACTTTCTAAACTTGCAAAGAAGTTTACGTGTGCCGAATAGGCATACAGTTTCAGAGTATGGAGTATTTCCACATAACGAAAGTGGGTTGCAAGTAGACTTTATGTGTTTTAGAATACAGGCACTAGGTAATGCGATGCCGAGTTTTAAAATAGAGCAGTTTATAGAAAGTTTGCCCTTCATAAAAAGGGAATCGTCTTGCACACAGCGCGTGGGTTCGATTCTCTCCACTCGCCTAACACTTTCTTTCGTAGACAACATTTCTTTTTACGACAAAAATACCTGTACGTAATTTATTTTACATCGGAATGTTGTTCTGACGTAAAGGAAAAACAAGAAAATGGTTAACACAGAAGTTAACATGAATTAAACACAAATTTATTTATTTTTCTGCAACATAAACACCGCCTTACTGTTGATAGTACAATAAGGAAGTAACATTGCTACAAAATTATTTCATATTTTATTTACGTGAATAAAATAACAGTAACATATGATGAATTAACAAGCCTTATTAATTACTGACGGCTCACAGCTATTATGCAACATCAATGGTATTGTCACAACATTAAACGTTATCTGTGAAAATTTTTCTGTTACTACAGATTATAATGTAAGCAGATTTGGTTTTCCCCAGCTGCGCAAGAAGGCGTGCCTCTTATCTCTTCACTAGAGCTGTATTTGCCATAATGTAGGTCAAAGAATCATGATATTTTCTCGTTTTATAAATAGACTGGGAATGGACCACTATCTAACCTTTGACTTAAATGAAAGGACGCCTTAACTTTCCTCCTTCCANGCAGATTTGGTTTTCCCCAGCTGCGCAAGAAGGCGTGCCTCTTATCTCTTCACTAGAGCTGTATTTGCCATAATGCAGGTCAAAGAATCATGGTATTTTCTCGTATTATAAATAGACTGGGAATGGACCACTATCTAACCTTTGACTTAAATGAAAGGACGCCTTAACTTTCCTCCTTCCAAGTCGTTGAGAACTGTTTCTTTTTGAATATCTCAAAACGAGTATTATTTTAAAGGTACTCTAGAGTTCCAAATACAGACATGGTTTTCAAAATGTCTTCAAATGCGCAGAATACATGCATACATTGTAGTCATTTCGCTCTTGAATTAGTAATTTTTTTCACTAAAATAAACGTGCATACGACAGCTGATTGCCAAACACAGCTGTATTGCCACTGTGTACACATGTAAACAGCGGTGTAGGGTGTGGAACAAAGTTACTACATAAAGTTAATATTTAATATTTTGGCGCACTTATAGCCAGACACAAACATTTACACACGACTATATAGAATTTCTCCATTTAGCGCCAGCTTAAAAGCGACCTTTATGTAACACTAGTGCACTTTGCGGCGGAAATTTTCCCAATTTCAAATTCTCTCATAAGAAATCTGAGTACAACAAACCTTAGCCAATGTCCATAGGAGTGTGCAATGTGTGCAGCAACATATTACTATAATTACGCTTGCAAGCACGTGTTTCCACCTGCATGTGTGCGGAGATATGTCCGAGAACAGTAACACTCAGTGTGTTATGACGACCAACTATCGAGTGTCTTGTGTGATCAGATAGTCTTACGTGCCATTATTTTCATACGCATTTTTTCCTTTGCATTTTCGCATAGTGAAACAAATTTTCTATACTATTCCCAACATACAGCATATAATCAGTTCATTTTTATGGACAAGTAAGAATGTAGCGTAACTTTGTAAAATGTAATCGAATTTGGGGTACAAGTAATGTCCCTAAATGATCGGTTTACAAAGCAGATATTTTAATGTGTCGGCAAAGACGTCTAGCAGCAAGTGTAAGCCACAAATTCTCTTAGGAAAGAATTTCGATTTTTCAGACGAACACACATTTGGATAACAAGTTTTTGGGTAAAAAAAAAAAGCCAGATTTTTGTTAAATAAGAATTTCAATCCCAATATGATTTTTTATTTTTATTTGATGATTGTTTAGTACATGTAGCTAATATTAATAGAGACGTAACACATTGCCTGATAGTACATCTGGTGTGAAGTATGAGTCNCTAATATTAATAGAGACGTAACACATTCCCTGATAGTACATCTGGTGTGAAGTATGAGTTTCCTGGTTTCCTGGTATGCATGTTGGAGTGTCAAGTATGTCTTTGGTGCATGTAGATGTGTGTCTGTGTGTGTGTGCTAGTGTGTGCTAGTGTGTCTGTGAAGTGGTCTCCATGAGCGTTCATACTTCTAGATTGCAAACCTGTGTGCTTGGAGTTCAAGTAGCTAGCTAATATAACACGCGGGGACACTTACAGTAGCGAGTTTATGCCCCATGTCTCCATAGGAGGTATGTACGTTGATATGAAAANATAACACGCGGGGACACTTACAGTAGCGAGTTTATGCCCCATGTCTCCATAGGAGGTATGTACGTTGATATGAAAATGACCGCATTGTTGTGCATGTTCCACGTGTGTATGGTTATGGTTTCTGTGTGTTGTATTCAGTGTGTGTGTGTGTGTGT
>NQII01010862.1:0-27294 GCA_002778355.1 Clitarchus hookeri
AATCGGCTCCCTGAAAGTAGATATTTAGCAGGGTTTCAGAAAATCTTGAAGTTACCGTGAATACATTATACCTATCTTTACGAGGTAAAATGGTATTCTGTAACTCAAAAGGCCACCCTGAAAGTCTTTGGAATGCCTGTTGATTGTCTTTATATAAAGGTAGGTCAACTACCTGTACGAATGATAGTGGAAATAAAATTGGTGATGTATTGAGATTAATTGAAGCAAATATGCTCCAAAGAGAAAAAATAAGTAATGAAATGCTCTAAAGAAGAGAAATATATTTTTTCTCAAATATACAGTGTTTGCAATACATTTAAAAAGGATAATTTATATTGTCAAGCAATATCCTTTAACGTAACCATGATACAGATGACGTATTTGGCCACACATTTAGTACTGCTATCTCGTAATGCTCAAAATAAACTACAGGACCATCTGAAAACTTGTATCGCAGAAAGAAGTAAACTAGGTTTTAAAACGTAATTAGGAAATGTTCTAAGAAACAAAATACCATTTATAATTGAAAACTTACTATATCAATGTAATAGGACACAAAATATTCTGTAATAACTGAAAAATATATATACAAATTCAGCAAGCAGAATGTTGATAGCAAAACCGAGCCTGCAAGGTTATCAAACCTATGCAACATCACAAAGACAGTCATAAAGAGAGACTTTAAAGAATACCTCATGATTACAAGTAACTGTCGTTTTAGCTGTTGTCATCACAAAGAAGTTTGCAGCGAGATTCTCTAAGCAAGCTAGGTTACAGAACAGGGCTTCAGACTGCTCGGCTATGCGCTCCACTTACCTCCTTCTTTTTGATATCGTCCACTGCAACCTGCAAGGCTTTCTTCTGTTTGTCCAACAAAGAATTTCTGTTTTTTTCCTCCTTGAGTTTTATCTGAAGTGATGCCTTTTCTTCCTTTAAAGCCAGCAGTTCACTCTCTAGCCTTGCAAGCATTACCCTGGACTGCTCCAGTTCTCTGAGAACTATTTCCTTTGCTTGCTTCTCCTTGGGGTGTCAACAGCATTGCAACAAAAATAAATCATAAACATTTTTATAACAGTTAATACATGTTTGTGTGAAAACAATTATACTGCAATTTTCCCTTTTATGTGTTGTGGGCTCTGCATCGTTAAGTGCCATTGCATCTCGTTTTCATATCATATTATTCTAAACTTACAACAAATTTTATTTATAAATGTTGGATCTAAAATTTGTATGTGATCTGATGATCACATAACAAAACACTTGTTGCATTCATCTTAATATGAACTGTGAAGATGGCACCTGTGCTATTTTTAATAGACAAATTCTCTCACATGTCCATGGTAACATTAAACTTTTGTTTTTACAAAATGTTATTGGCCATGGCTCCTTATGAATACTTTTATTGTATCTGTCAAACACACTTGAAACTTTTCCATAGTGAAATGTATGTGTGGCTTTCAGGAATATAAAGAGTAAAAAAACAGCATGAAAATAAAACATGTTAAAACCAGAGCCATTTTGCTCTGGTGTGCGTTTTCTGGAATGTTTTTAACACACTGAGTGCTATACAGGATCAATATGTCCGGTGCTGTAAATACTTTAAGTGCGACGAGTCTAGCCATTGATTTCCTCATAGTGCTAATGATGCCACTGGTGCAGTTTTATACGCAGTAAAGAGTGAATATATCATTTGCAAACAGGGAATTCATTGATAAATAAAAAAAAATGAAGGGGCCTAATAATCCTTACTGTACTACATTAAACATAATTTCTGTAGTGCATTATGGGGTCGGGACAAGATTTGCGTGGGAACGAACAATGATAGATTGCACTACTAAAAGGGACAGTGTTTGTAATTATTAAATGTCAGCAACAAATTGCACCACTAATATTATTTTAACTATGTCAGTCCATCTTAGTGTTTTTTTCATGAACATGCAATACGTCATAAAAATATCTCGTGATCAGTTAGTTAATTTGGCACTTGCCTTAAGAAATCCTTCCTCCAGTGAAGAAAGTTATGTTAGTGATGGAAGCAAAAAAGAGTATATACAAGCAGAAGTCAAGAATAGCAACGAGGACTTATCCAGAACAGACATGGACGAAGAAGTGGTGTATGAAGAGCCATCCACAGCTATTTACAACAATGAAGATATGGTTAAGGTGAACCATGGGGGAATATTTGGGTGAATGAACATAAATTTCCCTTACTGTGTGCTTCGAAACACAAAGTTTGAAACAAACCAGACAGTAGTAATTCTCCTTTACATTTTTATAAATTATTGATTGCTGAAGAAGTACGTTCTTTTATCGCATAATGGTCGCTACCACATAATTGTTGTACAATGAATTTTAATTATCAAGGAAGGCAAAAAATAATTCTCTCAAAACAGTCGCATGGCACTTCTGTCTGCCTCAGGGAAGAATAGGTTGGAGTTGCCAACACGCACATGCTTGTGTACCAGACTGTAACACAACCTTGTCAAGTTCGGTGCCGGATGGCTGTGCTGGGCGACCGACAACTAGCTGCCACGGTGTTGCAACACTCCGTTCTGTCTTTTCTTTGGTACCAATAAATGTAATTTAGTTTGTTGCTAACGGTGTGGCGATGAAGTTGTAGAATGGGAAAGCATGGAAGCTATGGTGCAGGCTATAAGTTCAAAGTTATTATATAAGCAGCATGGTAAAAAGGCAGCTGGCCCTGAATTTTCGGTTAACGAAAACTAAGTAAGAGACTGGCGCAAGCAGAAAGAAGGGAGGGAGGCTTTTCGTAGTCCAAAACAACAAAAATCTTCAGACATTAATTCAAGCGTGCTGGATTACATTCATGAGTTACAAAATAATTGGTGAGCAATGTTGTACAAAATGTTACAGATGAAAGCCCCAAAAACTAAACCGGTAACAATTATTGACACGAGTCAATTAAGCCGTCTGCATGCTGGATCATGCATTTCATGAGGCAAAACAATTTAAGTGTAGGAAGAAGATCATCCGTTTGCCAGAAACTGCCCACAGGTTACATAGATAAAGTATGAAACTTTCATAGGTTTGTCATTAGTAGACATCTGGAAACATCATTTTCACTGTCACATATTGGAAATGCGGATCAGACTCCAGTTTTCTTTCACATGCCACAAAATTACACAATTTCAGAAAAAATGCAGAGGGGTCCAGATACGAACCACGGGCAGTGAAAAATTGTGGTGTGCTGTAATGCTGGCGATAACTGCAGGAAACCTCCCCCTTTTCTTGTTTTTAAATGAAAAACATTGTCAAAAGGACAGTAGCCACGTAGTAAGAGTTCAAAATAAAAGGTGGATGGAAGAAAAGTTGAGGCCTGACTGGGTGAAAGTGATTTGAACTATCATCCAGGTTTTCATGAGAATTTTGTGGAGCCCATTCTAAAAGCCAAAAGCGAGGGCCAGATGGAGCTGGCTATATTTCCTGGCAGATTCATGTCAATTTTGCAGTTAGTCAACGTTTGTACGAGCAAACCACTTAAAAGCAATTTGCATCAGTTTTACAGCGAATGGATGACAAGTGGAGAACATGAACTAACTCCCACAGGAAGAGTGAAGTAGTCTTCGTTAGAGAAAATGTGTGAATGGATCACGGTTAGTTAGAACTTGATAACCAGTGACCTTGTTGCCAAGAGTTTAAAAATATGGGCATTTCTAATGCACTTAACGGGGTAAACGACGACGACATCTGGCAGAACGACGGTGAAATTTCAGATTGAGTCAGCCCAAGGGAAAATAGTTCTCCTCTGACTCGAATACAAGTGATCCATAATCCAGGTTCAGGTATGTTGAATTATTTCATTTCAGGTGTTCAGTTAGCATAGATTTTATATCCATGTTATTTACATTTTTAAATTTTTACTTGCAGGCTGATAAGAAGGACCTTGCCTTCCCTTGAGTTTTTGATGTGAGGTATGACAAAATAATAGTTTTAAAGGAAAAGTATTATATTTTTTATCGTGAATCTTATTTTGAAAAAAACGTTTACACGCTATTGTGTACAGTCTTGTGTTTTTCAACTAATACTTCATACATTTCGTAGTACCATTCAGGGACTGACGGAGTCCTTCTCTTAGGACTCATTGCCGGATCGTCTCCAAGAAACAGTTCTGGGTACCGGGGACACTCCACCGAGGGTTGTCTTTCCTCCAGTTGAGTTTGCGCCTGTCCGCGTTGCCAGGCCTCCTGGTCACGCTGCCTCGCTCGGTCGGGGTGGACAGGGTCTGTGGTTGGTTCCTCCTGCTGTCTAGACATGTTGAGATATTACAACTCTGAGGCTACAAGCTGGTCACGCTGCTTGACTGAGAACCATAGAGTCCCTACATGGGGAATTCTGTGAACCCAAAGGGGCAGTTGGAGTCTGCAGCTGGTAACGCCATTCACTCAACTTCTCACCGAGACGAATCAGAGGACCCCTCTCTCCAAGTCACTATAGGCCCGAGTACCGTCCCTCATGAAGCGCACGCTCCTGCGCTGAACGAGCGATAGGACTCCGGTAGGGGTTTACTCCAAGGCACCAACCCCAGGAAGAGTAGATTCCTTCCTGGACGGACCACGCCAGATCTGTTCTCCCCTGCGCTGCTACGTAAATTTAAACAATAATTACGATCGTACCTGTGCCTCCAGGACACCCACTAAATAGATTATATAGTAATTACCTATTTTCTTCTTTTTGTTTTATCCTCTGAGATTTAACATAACATCACTGGAAGTGCCTAGCTGTGCTGCCACAGCTAATTTCCTAAATGCCACGACACCGGGCAGGCCAGAAAAAGAGGCTGCCAAGCTTGCAAGTGCCCAGACTATGCAATATGGTGAACCAGAACCTAAAGCCCCCAGGGTGTACACGGAAGAGCGCGAAGAAGCTGTTTTGCGATGAGCCAAGTGCGTCCCAGCGCACAGCTGGAATTCAGTACCTGCAGCACCAACGTCAAGAGACACCTGGTGCAGCATACCTAAACTAATGTCGCCTCTTCCCGCCACACCCCCGAAACGGGTGTTACCCACAGTCACAGTGCCAGTAGCCAGGCAACTCTCATTCAACACCACTCGGCTTGCTACCTCAAATATTGTCCCTGTCAGGACCCATTCAAGGACAGCCCTCCACCCGGCTCCACCATCCTCTGTCCAAGAGGTTATCAAGCTGCCCACCCGGACCTCAGGATCCCGAAATTAATAAGGTAATAATCCTCATTAAGGAGACCCCATTTCCCTGGTCTCTAGAGGGATACTGGGCCTGTACACCTTCGTTGTCACCACGTTGAGTGTATTAAGGCATCACACTTATGAGGAAACCTAAGAAATTTCTACTTTATATAAGCAAATATAAAAGAGTACCTAAATTTTCTTTTGCAAAACATGTTTTTGGACCAACAGAAAGTAGCTTATTAACCAGGAAAAATGTAATAAATGAGTATTTCCAAGGTTAAACTATTCCTATCTAAATTAGATTAGTTGAATGGTTCAGATTAAACGAACATCAGAGTAAATTCCATGTTCAACATGCTGAGTATGCAATATTCAACCTTGTCAACATCCAGCTTTGCTGAAAGCAACTGGCTGACCAGCTCCTCTTCCTTAGCATGAGATTCCTTCGAGGCTTCAGATGCAGATAACAAGGCTTGCTCCAACTGCTGCACTTTGGTGGCAGCTTCCTGCAGCTCCAGTTCGTGTTGCCTTTTAGAATGTTCACTGTCACGACTAAGAGCTTCACTCTTCTCCTTGTAGTCCTGAGTCACATCCAGCATCCTCGACAGCTCCCTTTCCAAGTTCTTCGCTCTCTACACACATACAAAGATCACTTATAAAGCTTTAAAATACTGCCATGAACTTAATACTCAAAATACAACACATTTGAACAGTTATCAAGATTTTTTATAAATTACTTAAATTACTAGGGTTGTGTAAATATTCAGTATACCAAAACAATTACAAAAAAATCAGAACTTTCATTTTCACTGTCAGTAAGAAAACAGTTTGCTGAAAGTATTAAAGAGATAAAAATTTTTGAGTTCGACAAATATTTGAGTGTTTATCAAATATTTGTTTGGTTGACATACAATGAAATATTTTTATTTGAACATCCACTTGTAAGTTTTTATTATAATATTTCTATAATAGCACTACAAAACTAAACTTGAAATGTTCTTGAACCTGTTATGTCAATTTTTTTTAAGTGAAAATTTTTATTATATTCGCAGAACAGTTTTTTTTTTTTAAGTTTTTTAGTTTTTTTAGTTTTTCTCTTTGTGGAGTAATGTAAGTGTTTTCCAGTATTTCTAGTATGTTCTGGAAACGCAGTTGATTTTCATTTTGGCACAGTTTGGCTAGCATGGTAAAGTAGACGTGATGAGGTTGACATTGTGCAATGCACAAATTAGGGAATTTCTGTGGCACTGTGCGATAATGCCACCTGCGGTAGCCAATGGAAATGAAGGATGGGGTTGAAGCACTGTGGCGATGTTAGCTGTGGAGACCTGCCACCACCTCTGAGAATTAAACTGAACATCACTGAAGAAACACCTGAGTGACCAATTTAACCTACACCGGCAAGCACCTGTGGATGTCTCTCCTTTTTTTCATCTTGTTTAGATCTAACATTCTACAAAATTCTTTTCGCCGGTGTGGGAGGTCAATGGGGTACCAGGATAGAAAGGGTCCTCCTGCCCAGAGGCAGCAGAACCATGTACTGTGTGGATAAGATTAAAATTAATTTAATTAGAATACCAAAATTGTAAAAGCAAATACAAAAATAATTCTTTTTCCACGTTGGAGTGTTTTTTTTATCTATAAAAACATATTGAAGACATTCCTGTAAAATTGCAACAAAAAATCCACACTGTCTAGGAACCTCAGCATGAGTTTAAAAAAGTTAAACCCTAAAAAGTGATTTTTTCACTTATGGTAATAATTTTTGTTATCGTAGTTAAAATAAAATGTTTTCTCTTGTTCACTATTTTGCATAAACATTATAAAATTTTAATGTAATTATGCACATAAGGATAAATTATTGTTAACTGATCGTCAATTTTTAATAATAAAATCTGCATCAAAATAGCACAGTACAATTTTGGCTCTAAATGCACACAATTTGTTGTAAAGTTTTTATTTATAAGTTTTTCATAATAAAAACAAATAACACAGAAATCTGATGTTTTTATAAACGAAAAATCTTGTCCCTATCTATGAGTAAGTTCGGGACTTTAAATTTTGGATGTGGCCCTGTTTCATACTATGGTCCAGATAAATATTAATGAAGTGTAATAAACTACTATTACATCTGAAGTCTAATGCTAAATAAAGTATTATACTGATGTTGCATTAAGACACACACCCACCTGAAATAAGTACAGTTTAAAAAAGCGTGTTTAGGTTACTAAACCACATCACTATAATGGTAGTTGTAAAATAAAGATTATGCATTGGTAATCGCAGCAAACAAGGATCCTGTACCCGTAATTAATTAATTTACAAAACTATGTAGTATGTAAATAAAATTATTTTATAAAACTTATTTCATGATTGATAATGATGATGAACACCACAATAATAAAACAAGAAAGGTTTTAAAGTACCTCATTTGATTGACAATTGCAAATGTCTGATCATGCACACACGCACATTCCATCTCTAATGACCTCGCTGTAGACGAAATGTTACGGCTGTTGCCTGGTTGAGAATTTGGCATAGGGAAATGCATGTTAATGAAATTCAGTTTTTTGAAGCCAATTTTGAAGATATAAACTTGAAACAAAAACCTAAGTGTGAGAAATTATACTCTCAAGCTCTGTATTGAAACAAATATGACCATTTATTTTCCAGTCATTTTTAAATTTAATTATTAAGTTTTCTGATCTTCCCAGAAAATAGGCTATACAATAATGATACAAAAGGCTTCAATAGCAAAGCAGCACACATTTTTCTGCTCAAAAAAGTCCCTGATGGTATATATCTATCTTTAAGAGGAATGCCAAAAAACCAAATTTCGTTACATGTATTTCCTTATACCAAATTCTTAACCAGGCAACAGCCTTCAGCCCAACCTGCCTCCGTATCCCCATGCACACTCTCACACACATGCACATATGCCAGCACAGCTTGTGATGCTGGCCTCTGGGGGACGGAGGGCGCACCTGCTGGGTCTGAGCCAGGTCATGCTGGAAGGATTCGCGCTCGAGGTGCAGTGTGTTAGTTACGCTGTGCCGCTGCTCTTCCAGCTCGCGCCAGTGGCCCACCAGCTGTCGCCAGCTGGCCTGCAGCTGCAGTATGGCACGGTCCTTGGCCCTGTCCACCTCGACAGCCACAGCCACCTTCTGCTGCTCTTCCAGCAAGCGGCTCTGCAGCTGTCGTATCAGTCGCTCGCAGTGCTGCCAAACACAATCCTGCATTTCACGCCTTCATCCCACTGATACAGACATGTGCATGGGACATAACAAAGAAAGGGCAATCCTACATAATTGTTTTTACTAATTTTGTGAACAAATATTTTACCATANTGCATGGGACATAACAAAGAAAGGGCAATCCTACATAATTGTTTTTACTAATTTTGTGAACAAATATTTTACCATAGCGATATACTTCTGCTGAGCTATTAATTCCACCAGAAATTTTTACATGTCATTGCAGTGCAAGACGTTATGCTTGATAAATGCATCAACATGACAAAATATTTCTTTACAATGTTGGCAAAAATCCTTTTCTGGGATTGCCACTTCTTAGTTTCTCTACGTTGGCTTCTAAAATATTGTGGACTGCTGCTAATGTATTAGGAGTTAGTTTACTTTTCATGCTCTCTTAAACAAAATTTTACAAATTACTGGAAAAGGTTCTGAGAAGCTAGATTAGAGGCAGTAAGTAGCCTACATCATGGCCCAAGGTTTGCTTAAACAGTCAGTGACATATCCTATAGCGCATCTCACTCTTAGATTGCAATGANTGCTTAAACAGTCAGTGACATATCCTATAGCGCATCTCACTCTTAGATTGCAGTAAAGAGTGCATGACGTGCGCTGTTTCCAGATGGCTAGTGATTATCAACAGCCAAGAAGTTATGCTGTGTTGGCAGACTAAGTTCATACTTACAAAAATATGTAACAAAAATTGTTGAATTCTATAGTAATGTATAAATATAAAATTGTTTGATTAGCTACCCACTGCAATCTAAGAGTGAGCTTCTGAAATTTTCTGCTGGTGTTCCCACATGGAAGGTATGGTGAACACTACCATGGCAAGCTGGTTTTCTCAGGGTGTTCATGTTCATTCCCTATCACCATTCTTCCACTGCTTCAACTACACCTCATGTCATTACAACCAATCCTCAAGCTGGCTTTAAATTGCAACACTGTCCCTTGAGTAGACTCTGCTCGCACCAGCCTACTCTCACATATGCTGATCCTGTCTCATGCCACAACATGAAGATCTTCATGTGAAGTGACAGAGCGTTAAGAGGCAGATGTCACAACCAGCATATTCTGAACAACTATTTGAAGAGATATTTTTCTATTATTTCTGAAGTATAATGGCAATGGTGTGATAAAACTGAATTCTGATTTTGATTGGATCTCCATTGCCTACAATGACTACAAAAAAAAGTAACCAAAAAAATGAAGAAAACAATATATGGATGAGAAACACAAATGCAATATAAATGTGATAATACAAATAAGCACATATATGGAACAAGAGACAAAGATCCAGTTAGACAAAGCGTGACACAGAAACAAAAGAAGACAGGCACAAACAATTATGACAATACAAACACAGCAAAAACCACAAGCGAAACACACACTGCAGTATGTCAAAATAAATAGACATATAAAAGGACCAACAAATTATAATGATCCAGTCTGACAATGAATAAAACAAAAAACAAAAAAAACAGCATAAACGTGACTAGACAACATCAGCAAAATTTACAAGCAAAACACAAAACAGCAAAAAAAGTCACAAAATTTAAAAATGGAACCAAAAATTATGATCCACAGTCAGACAATGAACAACACTTATTCCGTAGAGAGTAATAAGCATTGCATGTTGTAAATCATGTGAATGAAAGAAAACTATTCTGGTTGGCCCTCGTCTCGCCATTGCTGGTTGGAGGAAACATGTGGCGTGGTCAGACGACAGCCAATCAGAGAGCAGGTAACAACAGAAATAACTATGAAGTTCTCAGTCAAACATTTTTCTTTAACAGAACTAATACCACCACAGTAAAAAATGGACGTGTGCGTGATAAAGAAATATTATAATTTTTTTTATCGTAATAAGTAAAAGGTTTAAATGATATAATTGTGGCAAAATGTTTTGAATTTAGTCATGGATAATTGAAAACTAGTAATATTGATATAATTTGTTCTGAGTAAATGAAGTCATAATTGGTATAATTTGTTTGAGAAGACGTACAAGGAAATAAAAAATGGTGAAAAGCATTACGAATATTGAATTTCACTGAAAGGTTACAACTGCATATTGATTTTAATTGAAATGTTACAACTGGCAACCCATACATGTGGCTGAAGAAAGAACTTCTAGATATACTATTTTCAGAAACTGAGAACTTCGGCAGAGGGAAGAACAACACCAGGGAAAGAGAATTTGCAACACATCTAGATTACGGGAGAGCTGAGATGCGGTATCCAGAGGAATGCTGAGCCCAATCAACATCACATCGGAAATACGTTGACGGAAGTTGTATGTATTTTACCACACAGAGGGACATCGTGGGAGCAGTTTTCCGTGAAACGCAAGCGTTGAAGCAAGAAATTTTTTTTTTTGTTTGTTTGCAGGCAAGAAGAAAAATTTTTTTAAGTACCTATTTATGAAAAAAAAATTTCCCTGATAAAGATGAGAGATAGTGATGGGGAAAAAACCAATTTTATAGGGTTTGTGGACACTATCTTTCCCGAGGCAAAAGTAGAGAGTCATACACCTAGTATGGAGAAAAAGTTAGATTTATTGCTACAAAAAATTGAGGCCATACAGAAAGGTAGGAAAGTCATACAAAAGGAAATGAAAACGAGTTTTAATAATTTTGAAAAAAAATTTTGAAATTTGTGAACAAAATCATGGGGAATGGCAACAAAAATTAAAGGAAGAAATAGTTGAAAAACATAATGAGGTTGAAATAAATGAACCAGAGAGAGAGGAAAAGTATAAACAATGGCATTATGTAAGTTACAAACAGGGTTATGTAGCGTGAAAAGATCAGAGTATTTTGTATGCAAATGAGAATCTTGTTTTTGAACGGTCAATGCAAAAATTTTTTTGTACAGAATAGGGAACCAATAAATGGCATGCAAAAGGGTAAAATAAAGTTGAACTCATTGGGGTGGGGTTTCCAGATAAACAACAGGGAAAAACATGCAAAACTAGTGCAAAAAGTAAGAAAAGGGGATGGTAAACTTTGAAGATACACACCAGGTAAGAAGGGCAAAGAAAAAGAAATAAAAGAAAAAAATTGGGAGGGGGGGAGTTTAGAAAAAAACAAAGCAAAACATTCAAAACTAAGGTAAAGGGCAAGGGGAAAAAACGAAAAGAAAGAAACGATCATTGGGGTTTTTAAATAAACAAAAGAATCAAACATTTCGAAAGTTTGATGGGGCACATAAAGACAGAAAAAAAAATTGAGAAAAAGGAAAAGAGAAACGAGGGGCAAAATTAAGGCAGTAGGGAAAAGAAAAAATATGAAGTACTGTATGGGAAAAGTAGTGAGGAGAAAAAGAAGGAAAAAAGGACAAAAATGAGAAAGGTAAGAAGTAAAAGGAAAAGAAAGAAAATTAATTAATAAAGACAGGCAATACACAAATTAGGATAGGAAAATAATTGTCCCCGGGTGAATGCTGGGATGGTTCCTTACTACAGGCCATGGCCAATCCCGACATGTTCCTGCATGTCTAAGCAACTTGCTCTGTCTCTAATGATTCAGCTGTCTACGAAACATTACGACCTACCTACCAGTTTTAATATGGCTAATATGGTGGCCCTGCAGAAGACCAGCTGGTCTGCTTAATGAATAGCCCATCATATGGACCATGCACCTGCTACCATGACACAATGAAATGAAGGCCATACATCATATAGAAAAAGTTCTGACAAGTCATCACACTACAGACTATGAAGATACAACATCATGCAACGTGCAGCAACAAATCAAGGACAACATTCGCACTGATCATGTGATCTGTACCACCGCTCCTAGCACTGTCAGTATCCCCGAGGACCATCAGGTGGTAACTGAAGGACGGTGGACTACGGCCACTGCATCTTCTGTGCAGACTGCCAGTGGCACCAATCTATCATCACAGTACATGTGTGTGCATACAAAAGAGACTGTTGACATGAATGTATAAAATAAAAGCAATGGCATGCATCACCAGAATGATTTCCATACAGAATAGAAATCTACTTAAAAAAATTAAACCATAAAAATAACTTTTCTGCAAGTTATATAAATAAAACATTTTTTTGGTGTGTGCCCCATTTTGCAACAGCCCAACAATTTAACTGCAAAAACTTAAAGACCCCATAATTTATGAAAACTGGTTAAATTTATTTACGTTGCTTCATGTACGTATACTGTAGGTTATAAGAAAATTAAAAAAAAATTCCACTAAATAACATAATTGTTTTTATTCACAATTTCTGCCATACAAGATGGTTTTGAAGAAATAACCTATTCATCATTGTGGATTTCTGTTTTCTCTGCTAACACTATTGAGGTTTGCAAAACAACTTGTTTCCCCAAACCATTGTTCTTGTTTGCATGTGGGGCTGTTGGCGTTTGTATCTTTAAGGTACATGTATTCTCGTTATATATGTATTATAATACTTGCACACTGCAACATTAACATTATGAAAAATGTAGAATTCTCCCTCTGTAACTTATATTGCTGTATGCAAAACTTCAACACTTTTACTGCCTCAACATATGCCATTTAAATTTTTAACATCTCATTCGATACTATTGAATGTTGTTCCGACGAGCGATTGATTCAGCACAAAATATTGCAATCGATCACTCAAACCAACCTCATTTTTGCTACTTCACATGTAAATCTTACACAATTTTTTTTTTTTTGCGAAGTGTTTATTTATTTTACAACTTCACATAACTAAAAAAAATTCCATGAAAATAATGTTATTTTGTGTCTCGTAAAAAACAAGTGTCCTAATGAATAGTCTTCTTTTTCTTACAAACTGTCTTGTCAGGCGCTGGGCTGCATCTTAGGCAGATACGCGACCCCGTTTTATGCTAATTTTGACGGGAATCTGTGTTCATATAACCAGGTCTAAGGAATAATTTTAACTGTAACACATCTACCTTTTAAAGTAATGTTTCATGAATGAATTGTCTTATTTTCTAGCAAACATTTAACAAACCATCTCGTCAGGTGCTGTATCATGGGCAGATTTGCAGTTGTTTTGGTGTAATTTTGCTGTTGATCAGCGTTCATATCTTCAATTCTGAGCATTCCTTTTACCAGAGCACACCTACCTTTTTAATATTTACGTTGCATTAATAAACAGTAAAACACAGTCTCATGTGCCACTGACTAAATGACCTGACATTGATGTAGAAGCTTAAATTTTTCGAGCCTGAAAAATATTTCGAGCAAAGCTCAAGCCGCGAGAAGGTATCCCAGTTGAACTCAATTCAGGAGTACTCACAGACCTCTACCTAGCATTATGGTAAGGGCTGCCATTAGTTATGACTTCATCCACAACCTGTATGGTGTTTGTAGACACTTCACTGTCAGCCCACTAATAAGGCAATGAGATCCACCATCCCCATTTTCTGCCATTTCTCTAGCATAAGCCTAATGGCACTCTGCAGCATAACAATAAACCACATGTTGCATTTATGGTCCAACAGGATCTGTAAGGTACTAACATCCTACCTTGGCCAGCAAGGTCACTAGACCTTTCACTCATACAAAAAATGTGAAGTGCAGTTTGCTGTCACACCCACGATCTGCAACAACCCTTGCCATACTCAGTGCAAAGTTGGAAGAATGTGCATCATGACTACAAATGGTACCTAAATGACACCATCAATCATAAAGTTACCACCAGCCTGAATGCTGGAGGGGGCCATATCACTTACTGAACTTTGAGAAATGCCATGATCCTGTTGTGTAAACCCCTTATACCTAGCATTAGTGTGTGATTTATAAATCATTTGAATGGTTTTTCCCTGCAACAATGTCTTATTTAGGATGTTTCATTATCTTTATCCAAAAGTCTATTATTTACCTCATCACAAACTCAGAATTTAATTTTTAAAAATGAAACGTTCATTACTTTAAATAAATATCGACACTACATGGAAGTTAGAGATAACCCAGTACTAATACACCAGAGCCTTCTCCACCTGCCTACTCCTATGTGTAGTGCAATCACTACTGTTTCTGCATTATGTTTAACAGCTATTATACCGCGCGCTGGATATCTGAAAGTTTCAATCACATCACAAGACTACAAGAAGCAAAACACACAGATCAAGGGAGGCTATGAGCTATCTACAGTAGTAAACTAGAGTAAAAAGACATTTNCTACAAGAAGCAAAACACACAGATCAAGGGAGGCTATGAGCTATCTACAGTAGTAAACTAGAGTAAAAAGACATTTATATTCTAGCTCACCAGTTGTGTATTGCTTATCACTGCTCTTGTTCGAGGACAGTTCCGACAGTCGCCAAGCTTCCTGATATACTGCGCACAGTGTACCTTACTGTCACTTCATCTACCACTTATCCTTGCATTACTGCAAGCCACTGACCTGTCGCCTGTACCGCTCCTCTTCCAGCTTCCGGATTGGGTTGATCATGTCGTCTTTATGTGGACCAGAGATCTCATCACTGATCCATAGCTCCGACAGACTCAGCAGGTTTCCACTCCCTTGTGTGGCCCTGTCCATCAGGAAGTTAAGTCTACTTGCAAAATTTCACAGAAAAATGGGTATAGCCAGAATTTTACACTTGTGGGAGGATTGAGGGAGGGGAGTCAAGAGGAATTAAAATTGTTTATAATTAAAAAAAAAAAAGTTTGTAACAGGTAATTAAAACCTCTTCTGCAATATGCACATAAATGATGGTGCAATGGCAAGCCAAAAAGAGGTGGACTATTCATACTTACTTAATGACTTTTTATTTTCACAAGTTAGGTTTAGAACTTTGATGAGTTTCTAAGAACCTTATAAACAGCATCAAGATACAGTATTTACAATATTTTCCCATAACTATAATTTACTATTTCAGATTCAAATAGTTTTCTAGAAATGTGCAAACTTGCCATAAACTATAAAAAAATATCTCCCAAATTTACTAGTCAAATATACAGTGATGAAACTGCAAAATGTTCATAAACTTTCCTAATTTTCAATTAAAAACATATCTGAAATTTTTTATTTTATTTTACTCAGTATTTCATGAAACAGAATATCAGCCTACGAATAAAGAGGAAGAAAGCCAATTCAATATGAGAAGAATGTAGGATACACTTATTTACAGTTTAAAAATATTTAAAATAGGAAGAATTTTATTGAAGGTATTTAAGTATGGAATGTTTTGCGAACCACACATTACAGGAGAAGGAAGTCCAATTTGCAGTTTTCTCGCCAAAACGACAATGACTACCTCGGTGTCTACATCCACATCTCTATGAACAGAAAGAAGGGCCAAGCAATTATGATTATAATGGGAAGGTGAGTTTCTGAGGCAACTCTTCAGCAGACAAAGAGTTGAGAATCACCTATCATAGTAGCTACAGTCATGGTATTCTTATAACGGAATGAACTGAGGAAAAAATAATCTTTTCACTGTCATCAATCAAACTCTCGTGAGCACCCCGTATTCATCCATGTTCTTTTCAACATTTAAAGTGTGCCAATGAACTGTGTAGGGACAGGAATATCAACATGTTACTGTTCTGACCGGGTAGCAAAAGTATGATACATTTATCAGGAAGTAAAAAACTTGGCCTCTCCAGCGTATTCTCGTAAGTGAGGAATCCGGCTGTTATTTCTTGAATAAAGTCCACGAATGACACAAATAGGGAGATTACATAATACTCTTCAGCATAATTTGTGTTGTAATTAGAGTATTTTTTCTTTGCCTGCAAACTACACAGAGCATCTCAACTGTCATTCCCATACACTTGGACTTCACGGTAAAGGATTCTGAAGACATCTGCAGTATAATCTTGTATTTTTTTAAGCTCTTTCTGAAGTGATTTGACATGCTTCAATGAAGACAAGGACACACTTCTTTTACTTGTAATATATAAAACGTATAGGCTAATCCAAACATTTTGCAAAAACTGACTACTGTCAAGAGCAAAAAGTTGGAGAAAAGACTTGCTCACAGATTCTGGATTACTCAACTCCATATTTAATTCTACATTTCAGACAATAGTGCACACAGTAGCAAGGTGCCACAAATATTTACATAGTAACTAGCCCTCCAACAACATTGCACCGAATCATAAAAATGCTAAGCAATGAATCTTACAACAATTCAAAAACCCAGGCCTTCGAATTCTTGCATGATTGGTTCTCAGCTTGCATACTATTGGATGTGGCTGGACCATAGAGATTACATCTATCCAAAAAAATTAGTATGAATGAATTATGACAAAATGCAAATTTTGGCTGAATAGATGTATCAACTGAAAATAACATTTATAAATATACCTGAGATTAAACATATATGGTCCAAAATTATTATTACATGCATTAGAATAAAATTGCAGCTCCAAATTTCTTTGTCAACGCCTGTAAATAAATATCCTGACTCCTTGTGTCAGCTATCATTATCTGACCACCCTCAATGAAAAAATGCTGAAGTTGCATGAAACAAAAAATTTGTTTAGCATTAAAAACCAAAAAAACAAACACCAAACTATTCTGAAGCTCTGAAATGCCACCCACATCTCTCATTCTCTTTTTTTTTTATTCTGTTTACTACTCCTTTTTAGAACTTTCAATTTGCTCAGAACAAAACTAATATTTTTTCTTAAATAGGTTTAAAACCTTATTTTTTAATGATGTCATTGTTATCATGCTCAACAACACCATATAAGCAATAAGTCACAGTTCACTGGTAACCACCACTTCCTCTTGGCCATTAAAATGGCTTTGGATTGCACTATCACAGCATCAAAAATACAAGTGAAAAGACAGATGACTTGGCATTTAAACAGGGAAAAATACAGCGAGGTAAATGTCCGGGGAAATACTAATTCTGGCACTGCCAACTGATGATGAGTCAGCAGAGACAGCAAGGGCTGGCTTGACTCTGAAGGGATTAGCGGACAGAAAAATCAACGTACGTAAGTGAAATGACACCTTCTGAGGAGCGTAAAATTCAAGTTGCTTAGCCAACAGAGCACAATAACACTCCATTAAGGATGTATCATATACTATTACCATCAACAGATAAATAAAAGTATTTACACTTTTTCAAATTTAATTTTCGATTAATGTATTTTTATTTTGTGGGAGGGATAGTATCATAATACCTATCCCCTCTTTGCTAAGCCCCTGACAGGAAATATGAGCAAAACATGCAAGGCATTGGGAAATAGTCATCAAACATTTAAATCTGACTGTTTTTGGATTGTCATATCACCGAAGATATCTTGAGAAAAACAGACAGTTTGCCAGCTAGCATTTGTATTTAAAACCAAATCTTTACTTTACATAGTAATCATTAAAATGTTACCCAGTGCTTTGAAAAATCCATTAAATATTTAAAAAATATGAAATGCATGGAATGTTATTTGCAACTATGGGAAAAAAGATTTTCATAATGAATATACAAACCTCATTGTTGTCACAGGGTCATTTCCGTAACTAAGCTTCAGTGGTTCTTGTATTTTGTGGTCACCTCGACAAAGGAAAAAAAGAACCATCATTACAGATTACAGTTTTCCTAAAGTAAAATATAGCCTACTTTCTTAATAGCAAGAACTTAATTCTGTACAAAAACCAGTCCCAACAATTAATTCAATAAAACACTAAGTCAATTTTACTTCCACTGATTAAAGCAATCACACAGTACACAAACACTTCACAACACAATGTATTAGAATCAATTATACAAATTGGAAATAATAAAAAAATTTTTAATACGTTTTTACAAATAATACAGAGTAGTATTGATATGCATAAAAAAGTTAAATTTATATACATTTTTCATCTAGAGGGATTTAATTACAAGGTTTTATCTTTTACAGCAGCTAAAATTATGCTTCACTCTAACGAAAGGACACAGTAGACCAACATTACAAAAGCAATTATAGAAAATAATTTAACGGATATAGGAGCTCTGATGACTGTAATCTTTATTGCAGTAACGCATCAGTAAGTATACTAATATTTATAAAAAAATTCCAGTACACTAAAAAAAATTCCAGTACATTAAAAAAAAATTTCCAGTATATTTCTCAAATCATTTCTATAAAAAATTTTGGTAATTTTCTAGTTTAGGGGCTTTTCTGAAAATAATAAAAAAAACTCCAGAAAGTGGTATATTTCGACTCTACTAATAACGTAGAACACGAATATACTAGGGGCATTAACGTACGACGAATTTCCTAACATGTACCCACCTAACCTAACAGAACCTAACTCCACGATGGGTGAATCACTATTTTACGTTTTTAAACTAACCTAGGATTGTACGGCTCTAAACTAACCTAGGATTGTAAGGTTGTACAGTAATATAAGATTATACAATATTAAAAAAATCTCCGATCAACACCCTACAATCACAGACTACATGGGAACCCTATAATCCTACGTTATTTTAAATAACTACAATCCTAGGTTAGTTAAAATCGCTACAATCCTAGGTTAGTTTAAAAATGTAAAATAGTGATTCACCCATCGTGGGGTTAGGTTCTGTTCGGTTAGGTGGGCACATATTATACAATTAGTCATACGTTAACTACGCTACTATAGTCGTGTTCTGCGTTACCTACGAATAATCCAAGGTTAGTATAGAAAGAATGTGAAATTGTGCTGTATAAACGTCCGGAAAAAGCCTTGTTTGACTTACGTAATATAACTACATTTGCACGTTAAGCTACCGGATAGGATTTGTGGGTTTCACACTAAACTACGAATTTAGGATTTTAGGGATTTAAAGGAACGTAAAACCCACACAAATAATATAAATGCACTCACCAATGTAGGCGGGTTGTACATACTCTTGTCAACGGCCCATTCAACGTCAGATCACTCGATGAAATCACAGTTTTCACGAAGCACCACATACGCGAATATAACGCACTGAAACACTCATTTACAGCCGAATATATATACAGAAGCACTCGTTAATAGGCTAATATAACGCAGAAACGTAGTCTTGCTTGCTTTTTTTCCGTCTTAAATCACGAACGAAGCACCATCGAACTGACCACGACCGCTGCCTGCATGCATACTAACGTAAGGCCGGCGATGACATCTAACGCCGGTAGATTGCGTGAAATCTGCACTGCGTAGCCATTAATAATGGCGGCACACGTTAGTCAACGTAAACATCAGTTACTCGTACATGTAGCGAGTATTTTTAATATGTTGTACTTATTTTAACAGTACGGCCGCTTCAATATCAACTAGGTAAGCTATGCTGAATTCATTAAAACAACTTCTGTTGACATAAAACGTTTCGTTCAAAACGTAAACAAACTGTCAGAAACAGTCACCTCACAAACTTGTTCAATTTTTTAAAATATGTTGTACTTATTTTAAAGCTATGCCCCCAATATATTCGTGTTCTACGTTATTAGTAGAGTCGAAATATACCACTTTCTGGAGTTTTTTTTCTTATTTTCAGAAAAGCCCCTAATCTAGAAAATTACCAAAATTTTCTGAAAACATACAAAAATAGACAACCTAAAACCAGTTTCCCATCAAATACAAGAAATATTAAGTTAAGTATATAAGGCAAACTCACCTAGCGGTATTGTGGCATAGAGACATTGGATGACTACACTTCTGTTACCTCAACTATTTTTAGAATACTTGTTCTAGCCAAAAAAATTTATAAGTTCTTTTTCCTTCTCTTTGATCAACCTCTTTTTTTTTTTTTTTTTAAATAAAGTTCCCTTATTTCCAAAGCCACTCTTTTTCTTTTCTCTTGGTTTTGCTCTTCTGTCACTTTCTCTTGTCTATGTTTTTCAAGGGCTTCTTTGAATTTTCCACTGGTATTTCTCATAGCAAAGACAACAAATCTTGTTATTTCAACTTTGTCTAAGCCACCTTTTGTAGTCATGGAATCATAGATGATATGCTGTGCCACTAGCGATTGTTCTTTCAAGTTTTCCACAAGACATTCTCAACTAACCGAAAAACCTCTTTCAAGATTTGAGTTTCCATGGGACATAAGTACTGGTTCAACAAAACTCTTCAGATTTTCATATTCTGTCTTGTGTTCAAGTACTTCCATCCAAAATGCATCCAACCGCTTATCATTTCTGGAATAATTTATCATGTGATACTTAACACTTTCTCTAGAATCGAAGTGAGTACTTTCAAACTGTATTGGGTCAGCTGTTGTCCCTTCAATTATGTTATTTGTGACAAGTGTTTCAAGAGCCATTCATAATCTTGCACTGCCGTCTTCTGTTGCAAAAATCTTGAGGACAGAGACAAGAGACACATTTTGTAAAATAATATTTCTGAACAAATAACTTCAGGCATGTTCTGCAATCATTTCTGAATACAAGGATGTCTTTTACTGATGTGCTCTTGCATTTCTTAAGAGCTGATCGTGTCGTAAAACCAACATCTATATCTTTTGCATACATAGGATTTTCCTTCTTCCCAATATCAATTTTATGGATATCCACGCTCATTACTTTAGATGTAACTATTCTTGCCCCAATATTTCCTACAAGAACTGAAAGTGCTCCAAATAAGAATGGAGTCATGGAACTGTCGGTTTGATCTCTTTGACAGAGACTGGAAGAAAGTCAGTTTAGACAGTAACAGTTTGTCCTTCAGAAAGTTCATAACTATTCTGAAACTGCTGCACTTTGGTTCCTTAGCAGTGCCTTCAAATGCTTTTACAAAATTCTCAACATGAGGGAGAGTCTGCAAGGCACTTGTTACTTCACTGTCATTTTCAAGTCACCTAACATTGCAAAATTTAAGTGGGAATACAGAGTTTCCTGTGACGTGAATATAGTCTCTTCGTCGGGTTGGGGAATATTTCCACAAGTAATACAAAGCTCAAAGCAGATTCCACTCCCTGCCGTTGATCCCAACTTTAAAGGCACTGTGCAATGACAAGAGCTAAGGAATTGATGAAACAAATGGGAAGGGAGCTGGAAAGGATGATCAAACAGGAGAAGAATACATTTTTAGGGAAGATGGTGAAAGAAGGAAAAGGAAAGGAATGGGAAAAATTGTTTAGCTATGTTAAGAAGGTAAGAGGAGGAGAGGAAGGGATCCCTCTGCTGAAAGGTAGGGATGGCAGGACTGTGTCAAATGACCAAGAAAAATCGGAGATGCTGCACGGCCAGTACTTGTCAGTGTTTGAGGCAAAGGAGGATTGGAATAGAGAGGCTAATAGGGATTGGGGGTTGTTAAGTAAGTTTAAGAAGAGGGAGTGGGAGATAACAATGGTAATCAGGGGGTTGAAGAGCAGTAAGACAGTGGGACCAGACGGGATAGGGAACACAGCACTTAAGTTTGGTGGGAGAGAGTTAGTGAAATATTTGGAGGTGTTGTTTAGCAAGTCCTTAGAAGAGGGTAAATAGCCACAAGGTTGGAAGGATGCATTGGTGGTCCCAATACACATTCAGGAGGATAGGGGGCGGCCTGGCAGCTACAGACTGGTGAGTCTCACACCGAGTACAGGAAAGGTAATGAAGAGATTGTTCAGTATGTGGTGAATGTTATGAACAAGAAGAATTTGTTGGAGGAGTTACATTATGGTTTCAGAAAAGGATACTCGTGTGAGACGCAGCTGGCTGGGCTGTTAGAGGATCTGGTGTAGGCAGTTGATGAGGGGAAGCAGGTGGATGCCTGCTTCATAGAATTTGAGAAGGCATTTGATAAGGCGCCCCATTGGACTTTGATGACGAAAGTGGATGAGCTGATACCAGAGAAGTGGATAGTGAAATGGATTGGAAACTTCCTCAGGGGGCGAAGACAGAGGGTGAAAGTGGGGGAGGCAATATAGGAGGAAGGAGAGGTTACATCAGGGGTACCGCAGGGAAGCGTGCTGGGCCCTCTCTTGTTTACCATAATGGTAAATGACATGGGTTTGGGGATTAGGGGAAAAATAAGATTGTTTGCAGATGATTGTGTATTGTATGCAGGGGTGGGAGGGGTGAAAACTTGCAAAGACATTGACAGGATATGGTTGTGAATAACGGAGAATAAAATGAAGATAAGAAGAACTTAGGCGGTGAGGTTTACAAGGAAGAAGATGATAAGCAGAGACATGTACAGATGGGAGGCACAAGAGATAGAAGAAGCAGCAGAATATAAGTATCTAGGGATTGTATTGCAGGGAGGTGCGAGAGCTGGAGAAGGTGCAAAGAAGGGCAGCAAGATGGTTGAAGGGTAGGTGGATAAGACAGGGGCAGGAAGGTGACGATGAAGGGAACTATAGGCCATCAGTGATGATGAAAGAAGTGGGGTGGAGCTCGTTGAAAGACAGGAGGAAAGTTGAAAGGCTGGTCAGGATGTACAGATTAGTGAATGGAGAGGGAGGATGGGGAAGTTTACTCTGCCAGCTAAGTAAGGAGGTGTTTTAAAGGGAGAGGAAACAACAGTGAGAAGCTTCAGAGGGTGTGGAGGAGAACAGAGCGGGGTAGGCAGTCTATGCTTGTGAGGTCTGTGAGGAAGTAGAATGTGTTGTTTGAGTAATTGGTATCTGTGAGGGGGGTTGGAAAGTTCAGGAAGGGCATGGTGGAGGAGTTTGGTCGGGTAGGGGAGAGGTGAGAGAGCTCGCCACCAAGCAGTAGTCTAATTGTGGGTGTTGGTTGTTGATTTCCCCTCTTGTGCATCATGATTTTTTATGATCTGGCCAGTTTAAGTCGTTGCACACCTTGCTCCTATTCCTATTCTACACCCAGTCGTCGCCTCAACGTATACTTGAAGAGCTGCTATAATGGTCTAAGATTGCTAATTTTGTCATCCTTTGGACGTATTGCCGTGATGTGGCACTTTGTATTTTATTTCGTCGCCTGAGCCACCAAGAGTTTGAGCAATTCAAAACGGTGAGCCGTGGACTCTGAGTTTGTATGTTTGCTGGGCCTGTTTTAATATTTTGTGTGGGGTGGATGTGTTGTCTTGGGTATGCAGTAAGGTTAGTGTTTTTTTTTTCTTCTAAATTGTGGTCTCGGTCGCCCTTCTAAATTTGGTTTCGGCTTTAACTGAAACCTAACGTGGCTGTGTTTCCTATTTTAACGTGTTGTGTTAGTCTTGTTTGCTGCCGAAGAATTATCTCATTTTCTTTCAAATGCTTCGTGTCGACGACTCTCGCGTTGGGCGTAGGGTACCTTTTTAACTGCGCTTATTCATTAAAATATTTAATTCGGCTGGAGCATTGATGGGTTATTTGACTGCCTCCACCAAACTTCATATTTTATGTAGCATATTTAATTCAATATTTTAATGTGTTAGTTTTATAAAGAGGAGGCTTTACTGGGCTCATAAAGCTGCCCTCCTTTTTTAATTGCTCTTTTTGACAGTCTAGTAAAATGAAAAGCTTTAATTGTAACCTACAAATTATAATTGTTTTAAATAATTGTTATTAATTTTGTAATCTTTAAATTATATTGTTTTACATATTCTATAATCAACAGAGCAATTTATTAAATTTGTTACGTTCTTGTCAAATTTTATTAAAATTTTTATGTGGATCTGGTATGAAATTACTATGGTGATCTTTTGTCTTTTTAATTGCCAAGTTGCTTGTTATAAAACCTAGGGTGCTGCTTTGTCATTATGTATATTTAATTGTCAAATACATAAATATATAAACAGAAATTTCTTCCTATATTATTTGTGCTCCATCACAAATAATTTCTGTGCTAACTCTGCTATATTGTTTTTTCATATCTGCATGTTGTATTTGGTGCATGAAATGGCCGAGGCCGGATTCATCCACGCCCTGAAGGATGAACTTTTGCATTTTTTATGGGACGTCGACTGCGACATGGATGAAGCGATGACCTTAATTGAACTATGCCAAGCTGCGGTGGGCTGTTGGCTTCAACAAGGTCCGATGGCGCAACTCTCTGAGCAAGTGGTCCCAATGAGTGTCACCAACGGTCCGCCTAAAGTAGACAAGTTATTCCTGGTAGCCTTGCAGAACCTTTCTCCCTTGACATCCCTAGAACCAATTAGTATTATGTATTTCTTTATTGCAGAGTAAAATAGCTAGTCTATGTTTGAGTTCTGAGGACATTCTCCTGAAAGCCATAGCAATTAAATGTGAAGGATTCATTTTACAATTACTTGTGAAGAAATCATGTCATTGGAAGGTGGTACCTTCGTGAGCTTAAACGCAGGGTCAGCGAGGTTTTGTTCCCCCCAGCGCTTCAAGCGCCAATATGAACATGACTTTATCTGTAGATACCAAAGGCCGGGTGAGTCTATGTACGAATTTGTTGATTCCATTTATGCATTTCATGAGGCCTTATGCTTACTAATGAGTGAATCTGAATTGGTCAGTGTCATTATAGATGATTTGGCTCTGCACGAACATGCACAATAAAAGCTTGTTTCTGTTTCACGTAATTTACGGGAGCCACGCCAGCTAGCTGTAGCAAGGCCATCTTTTGGCATCCAATGAGTATCTTGCATGTTTTCCACCTGCCGTACGAGCCAGCTGTGACTACAACTCCGCGTCGTCCGGCCAAATTTTCAGTATACAGAAAGTCGAGCAACGCAGTTCTTCCGTGTGGTGCTGTTATTGTGTAATTCAGGGACAAGTGTCCAGGAATTGTCAATACAGCAGACGTATGATGTCCGAAAGAAAATGTTTTCAATGCGGAGAGCTTGGGCACCTGCGTAGGACCTGTCCTAAGATGGGAAACAAAAAGTGACTGGAAATTGGAGTGGGGTTTTTCAGTCAGGTCAAAGATAAAGTCCCACGTGCTATTAGGAAGTGTACGGTGTTAATCACCTGTGGGGAGAGGAATTTTTCTGCCTTGGTTGACACTGGGACAACCCATTGCGTCTTCAGTGATTCCCACCATCCCCGGGGGTAACAACTTCAAGAAGGATCTAATCACTCCAGATGTTATTGTGAAATGTTGCCGGACTGTTCTACAAGTTGTTCTACGTGTTACTTTGGAAATCTAATCATTCTCTAGATTTTTTCTACTACTCTTCAAATTTCTACTTTAGTGTCCACCACTTTTCTACCTATGTATCTCTGTATGTTGTATGGTTATTTTGTCAAGTCATCCAGAGACTGGTTGCCAGAACACAAGTTTTGGAGTGGGGGTAGCTCCCGTTGCGCTAGTCGTCTTTGTCAGTTTCAACTCTGCGCTGGTGGTATGCTCTATGCCTGGCTCGGATTCCCTCCCTTTAAATCGCCTGTTCTCACACCCTTGATTTCCCCTTTTGTATGTTATACTTTTTTATGATCTGGCCAGTTTATTTAAGTCGTTGCACACCTTGCTCCTATTCCTATTCTACACCCAGTCGTCGCCTCAACGTATACCTGAAGAGCTGCTATAATGGTCTAGATTGCTAATTTTGTCATCCTATGGACGTATTGCAGTGATGATGCACTTTGTATTCTATTTCGTCGCCTGAGCCACCGAGAGTTTGAGCAATTCAAAACAGTGAGCCGTGAACTCTGAGTTTGTACGTTAGCTGGGCCTTTTTAAATGTTCTAATGTTTTGTGTGGGGTAGATGTGTTGTCTTGGGTATGCAGTAAGGTTAGTGTTTTTTTCAAAATTGTGGTCTCGGTCGCGTCTAAATTTGGTTGCAGCTTTAACTAAAAACCTAGCGTGTCTGTGTGTTTCATGTTTTAACGTGTTGTAGTCTTGTTTGCTGCCCAAGAATTATCTCATTTTCTTAAAAATTTTACCAAAATTTTAAATTCCAATACAGAACAGTTTTCTCGTACTTTTCTGTACATCCCCGTATTTTCCTGTCAGATGGACACAGTGCACATGCTATCAACCAGTTTTGTGACAAATGTTTCAATAAATTAGTTGAAACAGGATATTAGAGGATCTGCTCCACAGGGAGATAACTTGCTGTTTGAAGTGTGAGGATATAAAAAAATGCACCCTTTGTTTACATTTTACATTGACACTTATAATGGTAAATATTATGAGTTCATTTCAATGTTTACGTCTCTCAGTTTAATATTTTCTTGTTTGTTTACATTCTAAATGAAAGAAGAAATTTTATCTCAGTCTTATTTTGATTATCTGTCATTAATTTTTCTGAATTCTAAGTAATTTAACATTTTTATGTCTCAGATTTATGTAATTAATTTTATGTCATTATCCTTGTCCAACCAGATCTTGTATACTGATAAGTTATGTCCTAAGAGATCACTAATGTTAACTTCTTGTAGATAAGATTTCCATATCAGGAAACTGTTTAATCCTTGATTTTATAAAGCAGGAAAGGGTTGCACATTGGCCAGCCCAGGGACTCTCTCTCTAGACATGATTGTTGTTAGTTCATGTAAATTTTTCATAAGACCGCCCTTTATAAGTCAGGAGGGGGATGGAAGAAAGCCATTGTCAGTTATTTAAATGTGCGCGGGCTACTGAAGAGGGAAGAGGCCTAAAAGCGCCAGAGGAATAATTTTACTGTAATTTTCAAGACTGCAAGATATTGCTGATGGACGCTTGGGACTCCAGGGCAGTGACACCTTCCCGAGTGTAAGCTGTACTCAAGGGTATGGTCAAATGATCCACCTAAGTTTCTTGCTAATTGAAACCATTTAATTGATTTATCAGGAGGAAAATCCAATACTACAATTTTTCTTTATAACTTACTTGACCCAGAAGTCCTTTGATAAAGTCAGCTCTACAACCTAGCTAGTTGTGATGAAATTTTACTTAATCAAGTAACTCAGTTTAAGAACTTGTTTAATGAACACACTCGTCAAGAAGAAATTGTATTAATATGGAATAATAGAGTTTCACGTAATGCTGTTTTTAAAAAATATATATATATATATATGTGTGTGTGTGTGTGTGTGTGTGTGTGTGTATGTGTGTGTGTGTGTGTGTGTGTGTGTGTGTGTGTGTGTGTGTGTGTGTGTGTGTGTGTGTGTGT
>NQII01010863.1:5641-18203 GCA_002778355.1 Clitarchus hookeri
CATGCGCATCTTCTCTTCACAACATTCTTCAATTGCACCTCATCCTTGGTCAATCACAAATTGCTTATGGCTGGCTGTGACATAGTAACTGGCAAAAGACATGCTTCACAAAATTAGTTTGAAATAAACAAATCATTCACAGATAGCTTAGTTATGAAATATAATTGAAGAAGAGTTTACATGGATAATCAGGTGTGCATGGCGCAAGGCTCAGGCTGTGTTTGAATTGACCATTTAGTATATTAATATTTTAGTATTAAGTAGCATTCAGTTTGGATGTTGTCAATAGGAACTCATTCAGCGATGGTTGCGATTTATGGTACTTAAGTATTTTGGTAAGTTCTGTTACATTGTGAGGTCGCAAATTATTACATACAAAACACAAGAAAAAGTTTTATATTATATTATTTTATATACAGTGCACATAGCATGATGTTCAGGTACAATGCACAGGTACATAAAATACGACATGGAATATGATGCAAAACTGGCCTATAAAAATTATATTAGCACATTAAAAAACACAGACACTAAGTTCGAGATTGGGCAGCTATCGCGGAAGATTGAAATAAGCCCAACCAAAGCATTACACTAAAAATTAAATACTAAAATAAATATGTCATTATTTTAGTNCGGAAGATTGAAATAAGCCCAACCAAAGCATTACACTAAAAATTAAATACTAAAATAAATATGTCATTATTTTAGTCTACTATTGAGGTCACGTGTAAACTAATAGTGCCAATTCAAACGCTCTCAATATAATTGTTGGACTTGTATACATAAACATTGGTTCCGAACAAGAATATAGGTTCCAAACTGTACTCAGAGTTGCGGCATTGTTTTTTAGTATAAAATAATTCAAGCGTAGATGATATTTGTAATTTTGGCTTTTTTTGTTATAATAGTTTGTATTAACGAGCACATCTGTGTCTATGCNAAGCGTAGATGATATTTGTAATTTTGGCTTTTTTTGTTATAATAGTTTGTATTAACGAGCACATCTGTGTCTATGGTAGTTTAAATAGCAGGTTTTTGAGAATTACTGGGTTTCACAATAATGTAATGCAATGCAATGTGATGAGCTGAAGANTAGTTTAAATAGCAGGTTTTTGAGAATTACTGGGTTTCACAATAATGTAATGCAATGCAATGTGATGAGCTGAAGACAGAGTGAGTCCAGCTGGCTGTTACCGGCCGACTGCAATACATATGTTGCAGGCATTGCTTTTATTGGTGTCCGACAACAATGAAGAAGTAAAAGTATTAAAAAAAGTTGGAAATACAGTATGTAACATGATAAAGCACTTGTTACACTTATTTGCCCCTATAATGAAAGTAAACTTGNAAAAGTTGGAAATACAGTATGTAACATGATAAAGCACTTGTTACACTTATTTGCCCCTATAATGAAAGTAAACTTGAATTAGTTGAATCATTTGTTATTGATAATATATTCGCCAAATGTTTACATTTATTATCTCTGTTATATCGTTTGTGCTTCATGTTAAGTTTTGAATGTTGTTTTTCTCTGGGCATGGTCTAGAAGTGCAATTTCCTTGCTGGCAGTAACGTATTCACTCTATTAAAATANCCTCCTCCCTTCCTCTCTCCACCTCCTCCTCTCCTCTCTTCACCTCCTCCCCTCCTCTCTCCCACTCCCACTCTCTCCCCCTTTCTTTATCCCCTTTACTACTCTCCCCCCTCTCCTACTCTCCCCCCTCCTCACTGCCTCTCTCTCCACCTCAAGCATGCGCATCTTCTCTTCACAACATTCTTCAATTGCACCTCATCCTTGGTCAATCACAAATTGCTTATGGCTGGCTGTGACATAGTAACTGGCAAAAGACATGCTTCACAAAATTAGTTTGAAATAAACAAATCATTCACAGATAGCTTAGTTATGAAATATAATTGAAGAAGAGTTTACATGGATAATCAGGTGTGCATGGCGCAAGGCTCAGGCTGTGTTTGAATTGACCATTTAGTATATTAATATTTTAGTATTAAGTAGCATTCAGTTTGGATGTTGTCAGTAGGAACTCATTCAGCGATGGTTGCGATTTATGGTACTTAAGTATTTTGGTAAGTTCTGTTACATTGTGAGGTCGCAAATTATTACATACAAAACACAAGAAAAAGTTTTATATTATATTATTTTATATACAGTGCACATAGCATGATGTTCAGGTACAATGCACAGGTACATAAAATACGACATGGAATATGATGCAAAACTGGCCTATAAAAATTATATTAGCACATTAAAAAACACAGACACTAAGTTCGAGATTGGGCAGNTAAAAAGACAGACACTAAGTTTGAGATTGGGCAGCTATCACGGAAGATTGAAATAAGCCCAACCAAAGCATTACACTAAAAATTAAATACTAAAATAAATATGTCATTATTTTAGTCTACTATTGAGGTCACGTGTAAACTAATAGTGCCAATTCAAACGCTCTCAATATAATTGTTGGACTTGTATACATAAACATTGGTTCCGAACAAGAATATAGGTTCCAAACTGTACTCAGAGTTGCGGCATTGTTTTTTAGTATAAAATAATTCAAGCGTAGATGATATTTGTAATTTTGGCTTTTTTTGTTATAATAGTTTGTATTAACGAGCACATCTGTGTCTATGCTAGTTTAAATAGCAGGTTTTTGAGAATTACTGGGTTTCACAATAATGTAATGCAATGCAGTGTGATGAGCTGTAGACAGAGTGAGTCCAGCTGGCTGTTACCGGCCGACTGCAATACATATGTTGCAGGCATTGCTTTTATTGGTGTCCGACAACAATGAAGAAGTAAAAGTATTAAAAAAAGTTGGAAATACAGTATGTAACATGATAAAGCACTTGTTACACTTATTTGCCCCTATAATGAAAGTAAACTTTAATTAGTTGAATCATTTGTTATTGATAATATATTCGCCAAATGTTTACATTTATTATCTCTGTTATATCGTTTGTGCTTCATGTTAAGTTTTTAATGTTGTTTTTCTCTGGGCATGGTCTAGAAGTGCAATTTCCTTGCTGGCAGTAACGTATTCACTCTATTAAAATANAATGTTGTTTTTCTCTGGGCATGGTCTAGAAGTGCAATTTCCTTGCTGGCAGTAACGTATTCACTCTATTAAAATATACGGTAGCACAGTCTGAAATGACCTTCGTCTCCAACCAAGTGTTGCTTAATAGTGACACCATATTGAATTGTCGTCAGTCGGCATCGAACGTGTCATGCTGCATCATGTAGCTGTATTGTGTAACGAGTTTTATGTGCAATAGAAATGTCTGGAGATAAGCTACATGAATTTTATTAGAGGTACATAATAGTTTCTTTTATAAATTTTTGGTGTACTGGAATACTAAGGAAAAAAGGAAAATTGACTGCAAATTCAGTTTACAGTCTTACTTGACATCCTGTTTACCACATATGCCTATTTGCTGCGTTCGCAAACCATGTTTGTGTCGTTAACTTTGAAAATAATTATGTACCATAAAGTTGTGTGTGTGCTGCCATGCTCTGAAGCTAAGGTGAAGCACAAGCTGAAGCAAATATTTGTGGGTCTCGGAGGCTGCGAAAAGTTAATGGATTGTTGGCTTTCTTGTTGTATTGTTTTAAATAAATATTCTCTGTGATTTCTGTTCTCCTTACATTGCTAAAATATATTTAGTTAAAATTTATGCCCTTATTTTATTCATGTGATCTAAAATATACAGGTAGCATCCACAACCGATTGTCGTTGGTGGTTGACGAAATGTGGATAACCTCTTCTTACAATTGCAGATACGTATTTATTAGCGACGACATATAAAATGGTATGCAAGTGATGTTTGTGATGAGTTTTCACATTCTGTTTTGTTTAGCTTGATTACAACAAATTCAGCAGGAAATACATTATTGATAAGTACTGGGTTAAAATTATGTTATGTACTAAAAATGCACATTCGTGCAAAACATAAAACCATTTCTTGTTCTAGTGTAGTGTGTCTGAGAATATGGTCTTATATTTCAAGGCTTTATGCCATTAATGAGAATCGATGTTAAAATATTGTTAAATAAAAACATAGGATGGGAAAAAATACAGTGGCACTTTGAGGTTNATTAATGAGAATCGATGTTAAAATATTGTTAAATAAAAACATAGGATGGGAAAAAATACAGTGGCACTTTGAGGTTTACAGATTTGTTTTCCAAACAGGTGTTTTTAATTCTTCATGCTTTAATGATATAAAAAATAATGTACCAAAAAATGTGAAAATTAATTAAAATAACTTTTACAACAAAGGTTCTTTTCCCATCAACACAACAGTATTATTTTGAGTGTGGCATGAACTCGAGGCTGTNATAACTTTTACAACAAAGGTTCTTTTCCCATCAACACAACAGTATTATTTTGAGTGTGGCATGAACTCGAGGCTGTCCTTTTGCAAAATAAGGAAGAAATATCTGCTCATGCAAAGAATATCACATAATTTTATTCACAGAAATCTAAATTGTACTCATACTACTAAACAATTGTGTACAAACATAAGAACTGCAAGTTATTCAATATATTTTTAGTTTTATCGCCAGTATTATCATATGCCAAAATTAGCTTAAGCCATTTCTATGAATTGAATGGGTTTAGATTAAACCTAGGTTTAATAGTTTGAAAAACAGGATCCAGTATAAGGAAAACTAAAATATATTATACACAGTCACAAGTCTAACTAATTATGAAGCAATTAAGCATATTTCAGTTTTCTGCTATGAATTGATGCTTGTAGGTTCTATGCACAATGTATTTTCCAGCAGAAAGCAAAACACATAGTTGAACCTCTCTATATTGACCCCATTCATTGCATCCGTGTTTCTATAATAATTAATTTTTGAGGAACCATAAAAAATATGGGTAAAAAAAAGTAAAAAATTTGAAGGAAATCTGACAAACAATACATTTGTTGCAATTTTTTTTGTCACTCATGTTGTGTTTTTCTTGATGAGCACTGATTTGGACATACCACATATCTAAAAATAAATACCATGCTCTAGACTGCAGTCACTGACCAATACCCATTGACTTTGCCTCTCCACCCACCCTCCACCCCTCAGGTGGTCCATTGTTTCTGCTTATCACCATTACCACCACCATCTTCTCAAATGCATGTGTATCCGGGCAAACTTGTTGAGACTGGGTTAAAGATTTCTTTGGTAGTTTTATTGTAAAACTGGGCACATGAGCTTAGAAATGTGAAATAACACTACAGCATAGAGACAAACTGTATAATCTAACTTTTGTATACTTATTTAAAAATAATTTCGGCTTTCTTGGAGTGGGCATGCATATAATCAATTGCTCATGCCACTTATAGTCTCTTCTCACAGGATGATTTTAGATGCNTTTCTTGGAGTGGGCATGCATATAATCAATTGCTCATGCCACTTATAGTCTCTTCTCACAGGATGATTTTAGATGCCATGGTAAAGGGAGAGGGCTGAAGCTCTATCAGCTTGGTTGGCCAGGACTTTCCAGTCTACCTGCAGTGTCAGGTTTAATACTGTCTGCAGAATATAGTTAGCTTGTTGGATTCATGGCTCTGTATCTCCAGACAGTTTGTGTGGTNTTTCTTGGAGTGGGCATGCATATAATCAATTGCTCATGCCACTTATAGTCTCTTCTCACAGGATGATTTTAGATGTCATGGTAAAGGGAGAGGGCTGAAGCTCTATCAGCGTGGTTGGCCAGGACTTTCCAGTCTACCTGCAGTGCCAGGTTTAATACTGTCTGCAGAATATAGTTAGCTTGTTGGATTCATGGCTCTGTATCTCCAGACAGTTTGTGTGGTNCAGGTTTAATACTGTCTGCAGAATATAGTTAGCTTGTTGGATTCATGGCTCTGTATCTCCAGACAGTTTGTGTGGTGGGGTTTGTGGAAACTGGCCTTCCCCTCTTCTCAAAGACGTTGTGCAACTGCCACTTGCTGGCATAGCCCATGTGGCAAAAAGGCAAGGACTGGTGTGTGTCCAGGGTCATACTTCTTACTTAAGGACAAGGACATGACAACCCATGATGGCATGTTAATAGCTTATCCCTCAAGATTACACTAAAATCCTCATACATTTAATGAGGGCAGAAGAGATTGTCCCGAGATCTCTGCTGGGTGCTTCTCAGATATTCGTAACATTGTTTGTCTAGAGGTCAACACTCCACAGAATGTTGGGCTCGTATTTGGCTTTTGAGTATTAAAGTTGATTGCCCATCATGTAGGAGGAGTCCTATTCACTTGATTCTGTCTTGTATTTAAGAGCTAGGGTCTCTGTATAAAAAAGTCACTGAAAGCACACAACTGCACCATTATTGGGGTTTTGTTGGGTGTTTGCTGTGGGGAGTTGGAGGTGTGTCAAGATTTAGTTNAGCACACAACTGCACCATTATTGGGGTTTTGTTGGGTGTTTGCTGTGGGGAGTTGGAGGTGTGTCAAGATTTAGTTCTAACAGGGAATAGTGGTCTGGTTCTATAATCTCAAATGCCAACAGTTAGATTATAAATCTGCTGCAATTGTTGTTGCAGGTGTGTGGATCTGTATGCATGTGCATGCATGTGTGGACATGTATGCACATGTATGCACATGTATGCATGAGTCAAGATTAGGTTTGGGGAGGATGGGGGTACCTTTGTTATGGGGGGACATTGACATTCTTGCTGGAGTGTGTTNAGCACACAACTGCACCATTATTGGGGTTTTGTTGGGTGTTTGCTGTGGGGAGTTGGAGGTGTGTCAAGATTTAGTCCTAACAGGGAATAGTGGTCTGGTTCTATAATCTCAAATGCCAACAGTTAGATTATAAATCTGCTGCAATTGTTGTTGCAGGTGTGTGGATCTGTATGCATGTGCATGCATGTGTGGACATGTATGCACATGTATGCACGAGTCAAGATTAGGTTTGGGGAGGATGGGGGTACCTTTGTTATGGGGGGACATTGACATTCTTGCTGGAGTGTGTTNGAGTCAAGATTAGGTTTGGGGAGGATGGGGGTACCTTTGTTATGGGGGGACATTGACATTCTTGCTGGAGTGTGTTTGGCTTCTGGAGTTGTAAAACTGGTAATATGAGAGGAGTTGCAAGCTCAGGGGCTGGCAAAGAACTGATGCTAATTTTGGGTGACAGAGCAACTTTAGTGCTGTTAATACAAGAGGCTATATTGGACTAAAGATGGTGCAGAGAGATGCAAACTTTGGAGGTGTTATTGCTGAGGCATTGAGGATTAGGAGGGGTATGGGTATTCTGTCTCCTCTCCTTAACTTCATAAGGATGTAGCAAACACTATTGTGTACATTTGAGCATATGGTCAGTATCAGTCAAGAGATTTCCGTTGCCAATGAGATGGGGAGACTGAGGAGGCTAATACGAAATGCATNCATATGGTCAGTATCAGTCAAGAGATTTCCGTTGCCAATGAGATGGGGAGACTGAGGAGGCTAATACGAAATGCACTGTGACTTGTGATATCTGTCATGTCAAAGTCATAAAATGTNGCATATGGTCAGTATCAGTCAAGAGATTTCCGTTGCCAATGAGATGGGGAGACTGAGGAGGCTAATACGAAATGCATTGTGACTTGTGATATCTGTCAATGTCAAAGTCATAAAATGTTTTTTTGTTATTCAATTATATTAGAACATAACTTCCAAATGTTTATCTTATGCATTCTTATATTGTTAAATGTTCTACCAGATATTTACTATGAATATGTTAACTAGTATTCTATGATTTTTTTTGCTACAACATTGCCAGTGTTTTGTTATAATGTTTTTTGTGGTATTCAAGCAATTTATATTTCATACATATTATTTTGTTTTCTACCAAATGGTGCAGTGCAGATTTTGTAAAGGAAATCCTTCCGAGGTGATGTATTTGCTTAAAAACTAAAAGTGATAAATGTAACAATAAAAAATAAACTGAAAATTATAAATGTTGCAATGATAGTGTGAATACATTCTTGTTAACATTTTCATTATATACTGTATGTGTCACTAGACTTATACAAACAGTAGTAGGCAGTTTAGAAAGTATGAAAATTATTGTATTTTGGGTTGTCTGGGAACTTAACTACTGTATACAACATTGCTTTTATGGGAAAATGTAATTTATTCAAGTTTTTTCTTTGATACTGCTGTTTCTGTTAACATTACCATACTTCATAGCAAACCTACTATATCTATAAAGGTTGCAGAGAATTAATTGTAATATGAAAAATTGAAGGCTTTGAATACCAGTTAAGTTTATTAGCATGTAGTAGTTTTTTTTAATTTAATGTAAAGTTTTTGTTCTTTCTTGCAGATAATGTATGTGAAACCAAACTTAATAACAGATGAGTATGAGTTGAGGGAAACTATTGCAGTTGGTAACTATTCTGTGTGCAGATTATGCATCCACCGAGCAACACGGACAGAATATGCTGTTAAGGTGAGCACAATTCCAGTGGTGAATCATTGGTTGTTCGCCCTTTAACATTGCTGATCATGGCTGTTATTTGCCAACAGGTAATTGACAAAAGCAAAAAGGATTGCCAAGAAGAGGTGGAGATACTACTGCGGTGGGGTTACCATCCCAACATAGTTACCTTACGGAATGTAAGTTTGTAATGGATGTTATTTGTAGGCAAAATAAAAATATGTAATTTTTTTTTGCATTGCAGATATTTTTTATGTTATCTTTTCTTTTTTTCTTTTTTAATTGAAAATGAAAGTCTTCATGTGGTTCCTACCTGAGACAGGGTGGTCCCATGTGGATGAGAGGAGGTTGGTGCTCATTAGAGCCAGCTGCCCTACCTGAGCAACAGACTTTTCGCTCCAGAATGGATGAGGTGAGATGAGATGAGGGTGGAGATGCAGTGAAATGAAGATGTAAGAAGAAATGGGAGAGTCCAGAGAAAATCTTCACACCATGGCAGCATGCACCACGCTATCCACATAAGAACCCCCATTAGTAAGTTTCCTGCCCACCAGAGCCTGGGATTGACCTGGGACCTCAGAGGTGGAAGGTCATGTGACTAATGAACTTAGTCAACCATGGGTCCTGTATTTTTTATTATTACTAACTATCCTTATAAATAATTGGATAATGGTTTGGTACTGTAGCTGAATTTCAGTTAAATTTAGGTTTAAGATTTATCTCGGTGTGGCTGTGGTTGAATGAAGGTTTTGATTTTTATGTAGAGGTCCTAAAATGTTACTTTTAAGTTGTACAATAATCACTGAGAAAAGGGGTGATTTTTCTATGAAGTGTGTTGCAGTAATCTTAAGTTAGGTGTTGCCAGTGGTTACTAGTGGTACTGGAGCTGTAATTCTATAGCTGGGACAAAACTAGATTCTGATTTTATACTAAATACAGTAAAACTTTGTTAATTCGAGCTTGGTTATTTTGAAATTCTGTGTTCATAGAAATTGTTGGCTACAGAACATACAAATAGGGTTTTACATGTTTTGGAATTTGGTTAATTCGAAATTATGCATATGTGCACGAGTGCAACCTGTAGAAGTGTGAGAAGGGTTCTATACCATTGGCAATGAAGGAAGGTGGGATGGTTTCTTCTAAGTNGAGTGCAACCTGTAGAAGTGTGAGAAGGGTTCTATACCATTGGCAATGAAGGAAGGTGGGATGGTTTCTTCTAAGTCTCGCCTACAACAGGGAAATTTACAACAGCTAAGGAGTGCGAGTGTAGAAAGGCGCGAGGAGGAGGGAGGAAGCATCAGGAAGGTAAGGAAGGAAGTCTTCCAGTCCCCCCCTCTCTCTCTCTCTCCTCCCCCTCTCTACCTCCCCCTTCCTCTCCCTCCCCCCCTTATATGAAAAAGAAAACTGTTATTAGTGCGTGGGAAAGGAGCCAGTGAAGGACATTCTTCAACAAATGTGATCAGTCTTCCAGCCCCGCAGCATGTAGTAAAGCTTCTCCCTTCAGCATTTCCCTCTGTTTGCATTCTTAGGCCATGTCATTTGCATCACTCTGCTGCTATGCCTTGCCGAATCACAATGCCAGGTGGATGTGTCATTACGTGACAATATAAGTGCAATATTTGTGACACTTATGTACACGATTATTTCATTAATACTGGCAATGAAACTAGATTTTTGTTCTTTTTAGTATGATCAGTTCAGTATAATTTATATTTACATGCGTGCATTGACATTAGCCTCACTGTTAGTGTGATCATGTCCAATAATTGGATGAGGAATCAAACTATAGCACAATTCTTCAACCCACAAATAAGAAAAATATGGGATAATTCTCCATACAGTGGAAATACCATGCCACAAAAAACTGTTGAACCAAACGTGTTGTGTGAAGTTNAATATGGGATAATTCTCCATACAGTGGAAATACCATGCCACAAAAAACTGTTGAACCAAACGTGTTGTGTGAAGTCAGAAAACACAGACCACAAATGTCAGTCTTCCCCTGCTAAAGATAATTCCCGATTGTTTTTAGTTGATAGTAAACCTATGCCATCGACTAGCTTTTCAAGTGCTGCCTTCATTAAGAAGAAAACAAGCTGTCACTTTCAGACATGAGTGGAAGGCCAACAGAGTATGGCTTGTTTTTCTGTCAAACTTTGTAAGCAAGTCTCCATGGTCCTATTTGTGATGAAATATAGCCAATTACGTGTAAGGAAGACCTAATGAAAATTTTGCATGGTTGTATTTTTATGTAACAAGAAAATCCTTCACACAACCAACTTTTGATGTCTTCTAAATTTAGCATTTTCCTTGATGTTCCTATCAAAAATACTATTCAAGTAGCAGAAAGTGTTAAATACTGCAGCAGAACATCTGTTGAAGAGACGATTACTAGTTTGTCCACTATGATACAGAATCAGATTTTGAACAAGTTGTGAAATGCACAATTTTTCTCTATTCAAATTAATGGATGAGACCACAGAATCAGTTGTGGTTGAGAGTTGGTTATTTTTGCATGTTATATTGACAGTGATGGCTTACAACAAAACAGTTTCCGTAAAGTTATTGATATTTTTCATAGTGTCAGAGAAAATGGTAATTCCATTTCCAAAGAAATCTGTATCCCACTGAACTCTGATAACATTGCAAATGCTGTTATTCATTATTTATTATATTGTTGCATTGTTTTTTTATTATTATTATTATTATTATACTTTAAAAAAATATATGGCGGACTTAAGTTGGACATGGCCGGTGAACCTTCAATTTCAGGTAATTCCTTTGTCTTTGTCAGGATCTGTTGATACTCTTTAGTTCAGCAGCTGGCCGTTGTTTTAGAAACAATTTGTTAATCTTCTTGCTAATTGCTTTTAACCTTGTGTCGTGTATAACGTGTCACAGACGGTGTGTGATATTTGCTGAGTGACGCATTTGTACACATCCAAATGGAGCATGATGGTGAACGAGTTTCCTTTTGCACTCCTTTTTGCACGGTGCAATATTTGTTCCAGTTTTATTTTAACAGTCAGTAGGAGGATGATGGGGAAAACATTGAGAAATTTCTTTCGAATCCCGTGACAGGTGCGTGCAAGCTTAATATTGAATGATTTTGGGCTACTTTTTCTCTTTTACATCTGCTTGTCTTCTTGTCTCTTCCAATTAGAAGAGCAGGCGGTGTATGAGGAGATGGCGGCAAGAAGACTATTTTATTTAAAGTAGGAGGTGGACGAACATCTATTTCCATGTAGATAAATAACTCTTATTTTTCGATAATGTAAGTGGAGTTAATTGGTAGACGTTCTGGGGTCAGCACAAGTATAATGTATTCACGGTAACTTCAAGATTTTCTGAAGCCCTGCTAAAGATCTACTTTCAGGGACCCGATTATGTATCATTCCGCAGTATGTAAACAAAACATTGCCATGTGACACCTGTCAAACGTTTTGCAAACAAAAACAGTGCCATGTGGGTACTCTCAAATATTTTGTAAACAAACAGTGCCATGTGGGAACTGTCAAATATTTTATTAACAGTGTCCATGTGGGAACTACCAACATTTATTTTTGAAGAGAAACAATGCCATGTAATCTTAACTGTCATATACTTTAATAAAATTCTCCAAATGTCTAAAAAAAAAGGCTAATCAATTTAGCAAAATATTGTAATACATACAAAAAGGTAGATTGAAGTATATATCGGAACTGTTAATTATATAATTTAATTAAAGTTTACTTATTGTATTAAGATTTATTTACATATTTGGTGTAAGGAAAAAGTTAAATTTTACATAATAAACTTTTGGAAGTAGCACTCAGGTTAAAGATTTCACTGTGATAAATGGTACCGTATTTTATCACATATAAGTCGCACATTTTATTTAAAAAATTTTATTGAAAACTCGGGGTGCGACTTATAAGTGAGAAAAATTCCTCCAGCCCCGCACTAACGTTTCATTTACTACGAATTCACGGCCCGCGGCTCGATTTCCAAACTCTTCAGCAAACAAAATCACTTTCATTTTTTTTAAACCTGCGGTGTATGTACATCGCTTTTCCATCAAGAAACTGTCGGACTTCTTCACTGCCACAACATCAAAACAACACTACCTGCGGCGCA
>NQII01010863.1:18257-33663 GCA_002778355.1 Clitarchus hookeri
GCATTAAATTTATACATATTAATATTTAACCCACGAACTATTTCTTTTCAGCTATAACCAACATGTCCCTTCAAAATCCGTTGTTAATTCGTATGGACTTTTAACAAATTATTATAATTTATTGAAAAAATATACTTAAAACTTAAAACAACCAATTTATATAGTGCTTCAGTGCTAAAAGCAAGACAAAACCTTTTTCCATATATATTTTTTATAACCAATTGAACATGTAACTCCTAGGGTGATTTTTCAAAGGGTCTTTTCAAAAGTATCAAAGATACCGTGAATGGATTATAGTAGTTATAAATAGCATCCTTTAGAAATGTTCGAGATTAGTAGTGTCCCTTACTCGTTCATGCACCTACAAATTATGTTCTCTGGGTTCTTTTTAAATGGGTACTGTTTGCTAATCTTAAAAAATCTCTCTTAGTAAAGGTTCCTAAATTTATGGTTAAACCTTTTTATTTACTGCATGACAGCTTGACGATTCGATTTTGAGTTTATTTTTTATGAATCCTTGGCCGTGACTATCTTCCCACTTTTCATAATTTTGGTATGTCGTTTATAGATTTAAATTAACACTATTTAAGAAGAAACTTTTTCAGAATTGTCAATAAGTTTGGTGANTTGGTATGTCGTTTATAGATTTAAATTAACACTATTTAAGAAGAAACTTTTTCAGAATTGTCAATAAGTTTGGTGAGTAATAATACTTTTTTTTGATGTGTATTAAATTGAACCATGAACCAAACATTTAATCTTTTCTTTTTACTTTGGTAGTTAACTCTACCCCATGCTTCTTAGGATTTATTATTTTTACTACTGTTCAGCTAGGAAACTTTTAACATGGCTGGAGAAGAACGTTGACTTTGATTCATGGCGTCTAGTGACTGACGACATCACTGTCTGGCAAGGTTTTGATGTGTCTGTCAGACACACTGGCTATATACAGTATTTACCCAGATGCAAGACGATCTCAGAGTTTGATACTCTGTTCGCAGGAAAAACTTTTTGGTAGGCAATATCTGCCAATAAAAATATGAGGCACAAAAATTTTAAACTATTTCATTTAATTTTAAACAATATTTTAAAAAAAACTTGTGTACCACTGTTACTAATAGAGAATGAAATTAGAGAAATATGTCCCTTGAACCAGTTTTCTTGTACAAAAAAAACCACATTTCACTTACTGTCATTATCATTAACATACAATAGAATAAAAGGAATAAAACATTTCTTAAACTATATTATGCCTCTATCTTTATAACCGCTACAGTTATGGGAAGTTCTTTGTTTCGCTTCTCCTGCATGTATTCTTCTCCATACAATATACGTTAACAATGTCTGTCAGGAAACCTTTGCAAATCATTTTACAACTATTGTTTATATATTTTCGTTATGTGTATTCAAATTATGTAGTAATGAGTGTCTCACTATGATAATATTGATAATTATGAATAACCTACCACTCTGAAATTGTTATGTAATTCAGCATACACTAGAGTTGCATTGTATAATTTATTTTGCAGACTATGGGCCATGTAACCATTTATAATTGATGTAATTTCTTTTCTTAAAATTTGATGGATGTGTGCCAACCTTCCTATTTTAAAATCAGCAGTCGTACAGATTTTGTAACTTTACTTTTGCGATAATTGTAAGAAATCACGCCCTCAGCCAATTTTGTACCACAGCTCCATTCCCGAGGGTAGGGAATAGGACTGAGCCGATACCGATACCGATATATCGAAACTGGCCGATATCGTAATTATCAGAATTGTGCGCAATTCATTTTTAAATTGCCGATATTAAAACCGATATTTTGCCCTAAGAATCTAAGATGATGCTTTTTTCAACTTGCCATAATTTGTGTGCTTTGCTCACTATTTGGTTTTATTGAAAGAATCACTATTTTTAAATTGGTTTTTACTAAAGTACCCAATTGGCTGTGTTTATTTTCAAAGCAAAATTAGGCAAGTCTTGCATGATTGTTTACGAAACATGTATACAACAAAACAATAGTAGCCACCATTTGCATTTACTGAATTTTATCTATGGAGGCAAGCTTGCAGCATAAGCAAAACTTTACCTTTTAATCAGCCTAACACATATATAATATTAACAATAATTAATATTTACGATTACCTCCAAAAATATTTTGTCTTAATTGTTTCACGACAAACCGCGAACACGGCGACACATAAAAAAAAAACTTATGTAATCTTGTAATGTTGGTTATATGCTGCACATTACTGGCGCCTAGTGATGCCATTCCGACAGTTAGTCTATTTTTTTTTTGTTTGTTTTGTTGGTGGGTTTGTTTGCTGTTGCTGTAGTAACATGACGGTGTTAGGTTAGGGTTCGAATGTGGTGAAATTATTTACGTGTGCCAGCAATAAACAAATGATATTTCTGGAAGGAAAAGTGATTTGTGGAATTTCTTTGTACCGTAAGCAAGAATGCAAATCTGTTAACAATATTTGCAAATGTTTCGTTTCGAGAGGCGGTACATCATCAAGGTCCTATAGTACCACAAACTTAAAACGGCACATTGAATGTACGCACCATTTGAAGTGTTATGTTTTTTTTAAGAGTTTCATTTCTTAATGACATGTTTTTGGAGGTTATTTTTGTCTTATAAATATGCTTAAGCTTAATATGTAGTTCTTAGATTTAAATTTATTATCGAATAGTTAGGTCTATCACTGAAACAACAAAAACTAAGACAATTAGAATTTTATTTAGGTAAATTTTAATTAAGTTTTTATTTTTTGAAACTTGCAATAGTGTTATTTTTCCTTGTCAAGGCAGTATCGGTATTGGTATCGGCAATATCGGAAAAGGCTCAAAAACCATATCGGCTCAGCTCTAGTTGGGAATGAATCTTTCACACACCAACCTTGATGTTCAAGTTGTGGTTTTTGGTCACGTTGTAACGTGATGTACGCACTTTACCCTGTTCGTCTTTGAACTTTTGTCAACACTGCCGATTGCAGAGCAAAGAAGGTGCTACATTCATTTTGACACTGAGTGTAATATGGTGCCGCCGTAGCTGTCACAGCATGCTTAATTATTTATAGAGAAAGAATGAGATACGTCTGTATTGATTTTGAGGCTGTTCCACTGAGTTAGCTTCGCCTCCCCTGGTGCTCTAGAACTTTGTGCCACACGTTTCAGCGAAGAGTGCATCGTGCTGGAAGAGGGGATGAATAAGGGTTTATGTACCAGGGTCTGGCACTTGGGGGTCGCTCACTTGTGTGAGGTCATCATGGGTACTACTTTAACGTGTTACGTGTCCAGGGGCTTTCTTTATTTTCTACGATTGCACATTTCAACGTGCGGCGACACATGTACAAGTTGGAACGAACCCCAACCGGCTGCTTCCAAGGCCATCCACCAGATGTAAATGAACATCCTGCCACCAAAGAGAGCTGAAGTAAGCACCTTGGCTTTATAGCCCTGAGCGCCCTGTCTCACTATTACTCAGGAAATGAAGGAACACGAAATGCAACGAAAGTAAGTTGTCCTAAGCAAGCGTTTGATACCACCAGCACAACATGGAAACTACCTGCCCGACTTGCACAATCACCACGGCCAACGCTGCCTGACCACCCCGGTAAGGAAAAGAGGGGTAGAAAACCAAAGTCACTGCTGACAAACGTCAAAGTCACCAGAGGTGCCGCAGTCAGCCCTATAAAAGGCAATGCATCCACGCAAAACGCAGTTCATCCAGCAGCTTGCCTTAGCACATATCGTGCAAAGGCTCTCTGGTACCCTCCTCTACGAAGACGTATCCGAATGAGCTACCAACTGCCAGTGATCGCCGACCAGCAGCAACAGCAGCAGCAGTAGCAGTGACCAGCCAGAATCTCTGGTTCTGACAGCCGCCTGTAGCCCTGAAGAGTCGGCACCACATTTGACACTTACCATTAAACACCTTCCATACGTACGCAGCAATGGCACCCCAAGTCCCTTCAGGACTATACACTGTTTTCAGCGTAGTTTTGAATATAACTTTAACTTCTTTAACTTCTGTTTTGCTTTGTACATCAGACAGGCTCCTTCACCTGTCCATTCATTCATTTCCGTAGGTTGCCCCGTGATTGGCATGGAGTAGATGTTAGTAAGCATCACTGTGACTTATTCTCTCGAGAGTAAAGCACATTTACAGTCTAAACTCTTGTTATTATTCCTAGGGTCAACAACGTACCTTCTACTCAACCTGGTGTCATCCCACAAGGAAGAGGCAGGAGACCACCGAATTTGAATACAGTTGTCTGACATTGAAGTAGAACTGCACATACGTCAAGACACCATATATATTAACAGGCCATCCATACTGTGAACAAAGGCCCGCAATACATGGCGTGCACAGTACAGTAGAGCTCCCTACAAGAAAGAAACGCACCAAAGTAGTTAGGCCACCCAAGTCACTTAACCCACTCTCTCCACAGCCTATAGACCCACTGGACGGGGTAATAGGCCTTCCAAGGAGTGACCTGCCCCTTCTGGATAGAGTACCGTCACCTGCCCCTTCATTGTGGGAATACATTTGCCCCTACCTTCTATGCCATTCACTCATAGAAGGGGTACCAGGAAGAGAGACCGTAGGACAGCTGCAGTCCTTGCGACTAGCCAACCACTGATCAACCCACCACACCAGCCTTCAGCTGCCAATTCCCTTGAGAGTGCACACAGGCCACTTTTCAACTGTTGAGGCCTCACCCTGCAGCCTTCTCCATCAACCTCTTTATCCCCTCAACCAGGACACTGGGCACAGCTCAACCAATTGTCGTCCGCATTCGCTTGGAACTACCTGTACCACTTGGAGTGGTCTCTACCAGCCTCTACCTTTTTCACCAACCAGCACCAGGACGCCTGCTGCCGTCTACCTATCCTTCTAACTCCCGCGACTGCCCAGGGTCAACCCACCCACAGGCCGGCCAGGTACGAGGTGCTGTCTGCCTGACTGCCACATCAGCCAGCCGCCCATATCCAGGGACACTAGGATGAGGTAAGCCAGTAACCGCCTAAACCTCTGCCATCAAAAGGCTTCACCATACCAGAATTTGTTCCCAGTTGAGAGCCTACATGTCCGACACACTATAGAGGCCTCGTCAAGGCTAAGCGCATTATCATTCAGACCCTTCCTCAGTAAGTGACCACCAGAGCCCATGTCTCCTGACCTGATACATTGTTTAACTTTGTACTGACACATGTGCACCTTATTCAACCAGCCATCATGCGCCAACTTCTTATTCTCGTGGCTGGCGTTTTCTGTTTGCCATATGAGTTTAAGGTTACTTGTGGCATCATGCACCTAGGTACACAGTCTGTTATTTTAATATTTTGGGGCAGAGATTTTTATTGGCTTTTGCCGCATGTTCTTGATTATCATAATTTTTTTTTTTACACTCAGTTTTTTAATTTTATGTCTGCCAGTAATTTGCATTTTTCTTATGAGATCTGAGCACACTTATTTTTAATGCAGAATGGTACCAGACACCCAGCTGGTATGCACCGCTATCCTGATGAGCCATTATGTTTCCTTCCGTTTTTAATTTTGAGTTTTTTGATAATGGTGTGCACTAAGCCCAAAGTCTGAGTATTGTTTTAACTGTAAATTGTTTATTACCCGTTATAGACTGCTGCCCTCGTTTGCGTTGTGCTGTTAATTTTCTTCCTATTGCTTCCTCATCCGTTGAGAACCGGTTGGGAGGGGGTTCTTTTCATTTCACCATCTTAAGATTTTTGTCACAATCCTGTCGGTTACTCATTTCCAGTCAGGACATAATGCTGTTGATTAATTATTATTATTATTATTATTATATATATAAACTGGTACTCATTTTTCCTTCGTGCACAGATACCCCATTACTATGTTTTTCATCTGTGTAGGTCATTATATGTATTATAGTGTCCCTTTTGCAACAATGTTTGACCTTAACATTGTGATTCCCTGTTTGCTAATACCGAACACATGGGTTGAGCATGAGTGAGGCACCTGCCATGAGAGTGCAAAAATGATCCAGATGTCTGAGAGAGAGAAAGAGAGAGCAGCCACCTTTAGAGAGGATACCTGTCCTCTGCACCTGTGGTTCCGGTTAACAGAAGGTGGTGGCTTCATGCACCAAGGGTAATGTAACACGCTCTAGCCTCACCACAGGTGCAACCTCCTTCCAAGCAAGAGTGTTAGGCCATACATAGCACAGGCACACACTGCTTGATGCCCAGGGATTGCACACATGTCGGCTGCTGCTGCCTACTAGACTGCTTTACACACCACACCCCTCTGGCCATTATCCGAAAGGGAATGCAGTTCAGCACTCGGCTGCCATCTGCCGTCTTCGCCACTCTTTTTCCGCATCTTCCCGCGCCTCCGATGTTGGCTCTGTGTTTCGGGTATTAATAGGACCTGCAGTCCTTAGTTCAGGGCTGACTCTCGCAGGTCCTTTTTTAAAGGGCTCTGCCAGATTGTGCACAGTTGCTATGCCTGCTGTAAGCTTCATTTCTGAAAGACCGCTACGCTCCACTCAGCTGTACGCTATAGCCTCACAATAAGAGTATGAGTCTTGGCAGTCTTTAAGGTTGCCCTTGCATCTCGCACACCCTCTTTTTCTGGGATTAACCTCCATCCGTGTTGGCAACCTTGGCATTGCCCTTCTGGGCTCATTCAGGGTACAGGCTGGATATGTGTGTTTAATTGGCTTGCCAATAAATCAGCATCTACTTCATTCTGCTGTACTTATGGTTGCCTTGAATATCCTTCTTTAACCTGTTTCGACCCAAGAACCTCAACTCTACTTCCAGAAGTGGGCAACCGCCACCATCTTCCCTTCTGCCCTTAGAGCTATTGTGTAAACTAGCATTCCGTCTCTGTGCTGTTGGTCTGGGTATGGTGATATTCCGCCTTGTCTGCCAACACAGGAGCAAAGTGTGAGGCTGCATTTGCACCTTTCTGTTGAGTGCTTGGTCTGTGTGCAATATCCCACTCTGCCACAGGGAAACAAATGCAGTTATACCCTAGGGACATAGCACATAAACCAGTACAAGGGAGCATGGAGCTGCTGGCAATATCTGCCAATCAAGGAACAGTGCCACGTGCTACGCAAGCAACACGCTACCATTTAGGAGGTCACTGCCCTCTGGGAGGCCACACAGGCTATTCCTCCTCTAATAAGAAACAACTCTATTGACCTGACCGGCTGTGCCCACTTCTACGGAACACCTCTGGTTCTACCAGGGCACCTGATCTATATACACAGCTTTTCTTCATACCATGGACTATCTCCCCCTCCCCCTTCATCATCAAAGAAACTGCAGGGAGAGGAACTTCATCAATCTGAGGGGAAAGTGCTACACTGCCTGGCACTAGATTCAGCCACCTCGCTTCCATTTATGTACTACGCTCCAGTCCAAACAGTAACACACCCCTCGATACGGTTAGCCCTTCCACGTACGCAGAGGGAAATAATCTCTGTGACCAGTTCTGCCAAAAGCATCCTAGTTATAAAGGCACATTCGTCCCAGGCTTCAGAGAGCGGGTGCGGGGGGATACAGTGATGCTGATTGACATTAGCACACCGGCCACATGTGAGAAAACTGAAATGGTTTCTTTTGTTTTTTGTTTTTAAAAAGTGTAAGGATTACAGAATTTGTGAAATACATACTTTTTTAATAATTCCACATTTTCACTTGTCTGATGCATCAAATAAAGTGATCAGGCACCCATGCAAATATTAATTTTACAGAATACGCAATGTACATATAAATAGATTTTAAACAGGGTTTCAAAAGTGCTCAATTTACCACAAACAGCCTATACAAATTCTCTGTTAAAAAGATTTTACTTTATGACAATTGGTTGTTTATTAAAAAGTATATTATGCAGTATGTAGTTGGGTTGCTGCTTTTGAATGGCAATCAGTGATATTAATTATAATGTACAGTGGGTAATTTATTTTATAACTATGTTATATTTTTATTATATTAAAATTTCTAGCAAATTTTTAACTAGTGTGCAAAAATTGTTTCCAGTTTAATTTATGAAGAAATTGTTTTTGGTCTCATTGAACTGAACTATAGTTTAGAAAAACTTATAATTTTTGTAAATGATGCTTTCAAGCATAAAAAAAAAATTCAATAATAAATGGATTTTGTTTGCTGTAGATATGGGTAACTGGGACAAAGGTGTTAATAGTTATAGGCAATCCGTAAAATTTATATTTTTATGTGAGGTTGGGCACATATGTTAAATAAACACCTCACAAAATGTTTGGAATATACATACAGAATGCAAAAAGTATGGAATATACATCAAAGAAAGCAAAGCCATTAGAAGTTAGCAAAGGTACTGATAGAAAACGTGAAATTAAAAGTGTTTCTAACAAAAAACGTTTTTCCAATATCATAGACAAATAAACATGAAAGATCAACAAAATGAACTAAATGATGTCTCTGACTAGGGAGGGTTTCTTTCTTCCCACTGCAGGTTAGTACTATGTATGGCCTCCATGTGCATTGTACAGGTAGGTCCCTAACATGCAGTGGCATGCTTGTAATCAATGTGTTATCATATTCCGGATGAAGGTCAGTGCCATAAACTGGGGTTTTCAACTTGTCCCAGGCATGTGCGTTAGTGTGCTCTATATTGATCACAAAAGAACTAATCCATACTGCCTTATCTCACAACATTCCAAACTTTTTGCGAGAGGTATTTTTTGTCATTCTCATTGGTGACTGCAGCAGTGTTGCTGTAAACAGTGTTAGAAGTGTAGAAGGAAAGTTGGTGGTCATGGTATTATGGAAGAAAGCTGCAGCATTTTGAAACTACTGTACAGGTGTACGAGGATGAGAGGTCTGTGTACCTGGTGATGGAGCTGATGAGAGGTGGAGAGCTTCTGGAGCGACTCAAGAGGCACAAGTTTTTCTCGGAGCGAGAGGCCAGCGCCATCATGCAAGTGATTGTCAGTACTGTTCAGTACTTGCACCAACATGGGGTCAGTACCAGTTCTTTTGCAGTAATACAGTCAACTCTCGTCAAAACAACCCTGGTAATAACAATCTTAAAAATTTTGTTGAAAAATTGAAAAATTTGAAGAAAATAGGTCAAAAAGTAAGTGTTGCATTTATTTTTATTGCTAACCTTTGGGATTCTCTTTGCCACTCTTGTATAATTCCAAAAAGGTAAAGAAATAAAAATAGACACCACTCACTTAACACACAACTGCTGCTCTTCCATCAAGGTCGCCAATATTTACCAGTGCATGCCTGCTGGCCTGTTATTACTCAAGTTACACTCTATCATTGCCTAGTCTAGACACCTTTTTTTTTGGTACTGCATAATAAAACTACTGGACCGAATTGCTGAAAGGAGGAATACAGGCTGTCTTTTTTCGACATGGCTGTGAACAAATAGATTAATTGCAAGTCCATATCCAGTTACAGTTTTTTTTTTTTAGGTTATTACGGCAAAAGGTGAGGTGATATTGCGTATTAAACATTATACACTACCATATTTTGGCGTGTATAGGCCGCATATTTTTACAAAAAAGATGACTACAAAAAGTGGGGTGCAGCTTATTTACAATATATTGGCATTTAAAAAAAGAATTTTCCCCCAAAACGTGTTTAGAAATTTTGTCAACAGACAGTACAGGCAGTCCTCTACTTTCGCGCATTCGACTTTCGTACAATTCGCTCTTTCGTACATTGGTTTCTTACACCATAAATTCGACTTTCGCGTGTTTGCTTCGTTCTTTCGTACATAACCAAAAAAAATATCGCGCGCATGCCTCCACGAGAAACGTAAACATCAAAGATATATGGATTGTTTATATTCTGTAGGTTTTGTCTTCGCAAATAATATTGCAGCAAAGTTGACTTATACTACGTAGAGACCTCTGGTGTGGATATACGGAACTATGTTTCCGATATAACTGAACAAATATGCAGTTGTATGTCTGATGTGTTACTACGCTATGGCGCTATGCCGCTCCTGTTTAGAACTTCCGTTGTTTTTATTATGGTTTTTAGTTTTCTTTGAGGTTAATTTTATATCCATTTTTTTTTTTGTTAATCTATTGGCGCACGTACATAATTATTACACCACGCAATGAATAACAAACGTAAAAACGAAAGTAATGAAGACTCGGTGTGTAAGAAACAAAGAAAACATGTTGTAAATAGTGTACAAACAAAATTAGACATTATCGCGCAATCGGAAAGTAGCAAATCACTTGCGGCTATAGGACGGTCTTTCAACCTGAGCCGATCCACTGTGCGTTCTATTGTAAAAAGTAAAGGAAATATAAGGGACTATGTTATAAATTCGGGAAATCTTTCTTCTAAAATAATTTCAAAACGGCGGGGTGTAGCGATGGAAGAGATGGAACGGTCTTTAAAAGTGTGGTTAGACGATCAACACCAGAAAAATATCCCTATCAGCCTTGCAATAATTCAATGCAAAGCTCTCAGTTTGTTTGAAGATTGGAAAAATTAGTCAAATGTTTGTGTGTGTAAAATATGTCTTTTCAATTGTTTGAACTATTAGCTATATATTTAAACACTTTTAAATAACTTTGATGCATGATCTTGTTTCTTTGTGTGTAAATATATTGTTTTGAATATTTTTTTTTTGTTTAGTAAGTTTTTTTCCCCATCTAGGAACGGAACCTCATTTATCACATTAAAATAAGGGTTCTACTTTCATACATTTCAACTTTCATACACAAATTTAGGAACACATTGTGTATGAAAGTAGAGGACTGCCTGTACTCTTTAATGTTTTAACTTAGTTTCCAAGGTAGTCAAGGAAATCAATAGTTTATCACTCACTTGTATAAAAAACAGCTTGGCACACGGGCCACGTGAAATATAAACAAACACGCTTGCTTAGCGCACACGTTAGAAATACAGGTACGTTATTGCACAATGCCGTATTTTATCACATATAAGTCACCTGTGCTTACAGGTCGCACCATTATTTTCAAAGGATGTTAAAAAAAAATAGTATTTATTGTTTATAGGTTGCGCTCATCGTTGTAAATCCTGTTCAACGTGGCCTGCGCCACGGGTGGCTGATGCACGCGACCTTGGCAAAGGTCGTGTGGCAGATGTGTCCTTGCAAGCGGTGTTGCCAAGCGTAGCTACAGGGCAGACACAGTGCGCCACAAGTTTGTTGGACGTAGTTCATTTGGAATGTACTGATATAGCGCTCGAGATGCAGCCTTGACTGCCGGAGTTTATATATTAATTGGAAAAAAGAAATAACTAATAAACATGTAATTTAATTCAAAGTGATATTTTTAAGAGGTAAATTTTATCGAGCTTTCTTTTTATATATTTCAAGTATTTCTAATATTTCTAACGATTTATGTTAATAGCAAAACCATTATTTCTTCATTTTATCGTTGAAAGTTTTAAATAAACGTGCAAAATATAGAAAGGCATTTGAATATTTCTGTTACGTAATTCCCTTCGCAATCCTTAACAGAAAAAGAAATTTTAAAAGAATCAAATGAAATAAAAGGAATTGATTCTTGCCCAATAACTGACAATCAATTATTTTCATAAGCTTTCAGTGGAGTGTACAGAGATAGCAGCACATTAGCGTTGGTCCTCGAGTACCAAATGTTAGCCGCGACTTACACGTCTTTCTCTTATATCGTCTTTGCGCCGCACGTAGTGTTGTTTTGATGTTGTGGCAGTGAAGAAGTGCGATAGTTTTTTGGCGAAGTACCTACACCGCAGGTTTCAAAATGAAAATGTTTGTTAGCTGAAGAGTTTGGAAATCGAGCCGCGGGTCGTGAATTCCGAGTAAATGAAAAGTTGGTGCGGGGCTGTAGGAAGCAGTTCATTTTTCTCACTTATAGGTCACACCCCAAGTTTTCAATAAAAAAAATTTAGTAAAATGTGCAACTTATATGCGATAAAATATGGTAGTACGACTCAAAACTCTCATAAGCAATAACGGTAGCTAATTGTAAACGTCAAACGGAAATCTATGCAAGGGTGGGAGGGATGGAAATAAGCGACACGTGGGCGACACTTAATAACTGAAAGCAACGAGAAAAAGGGGCGGGAAGGGTTGTGGCAACAGAGGGCACGACAAGGTCAAAATCCTCTTCCCTGCAGCTACTCGCGCTCNCGCAGGTTTCAAAATGAAAATGTTTGTTAGCTGAAGAGTTTGGAAATCGAGCCGCGGGTCGTGAATTCCGAGTAAGTGAAAAGTTGGTGCGGGGCTGTAGGAAGCAGTTCATTTTTCTCACTTATAGGTCACACCCCAAGTTTTCAATAAAAAAAATTTAGTAAAATGTGCAACTTATATGCAATAAAATATGGTAGTACGACTCAAAACTCTCATAAGCAATAACGGTAGCTAATTGTAAACGTCAAACGGAAATCTATGCAAGGGTGGGAGGGATGGAAATAAGCGACACGTGGGCGACACTTAATAACTGAAAGCAACGAGAAAAGGGGCGGGAAGGGTTGTGGCAACAGAGGGCACGACAAGGTCAAAATCCTCTTCCCTGCAGCTACTCGCGCTCTTTGTTCTGTCTGATGGAATACTGCGCTGTTGCCACTTTTCAGTAGGCAGATGCCAGCAGCAGGCCAGCCGGCATGGCAGCGACACACTCAATGGCAAAGTAATTAGTTTGACGTTGCCATAGTTTGCTGTTGGCGTGCCGGCTGGTCTCCACACTAACACTAGCAAGATGATGCCCGGAAATATTTACAAGAATCCAAAAATTCAGTGCAACCTATATTTGATGTATTAATTATCCCTAAATTTTCATCAAAAACTTCTGATGCCTAAATATGATAATTGGTTTTTAGCCTATTTATTTATTTTGAGATCACTTCCCTGTCTGTGTGCGTGTGTGTGTCCTCCTTTTCAATTTTTGAATGTGTTAACCAAATTTCAATAATTCTGGTACATATATAGTAGTTGGTAAGACCATATGACATTTAAAGTTTTCTACCATGCCAGGCACTTACTTTCAAAATGGCAGAATTTTTTATATTTTGGGTGATATGTCATATCTTGAGAATCATTAAACCAATTTAAACCAAATATGTATGCTGGCAGAGCATAATGTAAGCATTAAATTTTAAAAATGATATTGTTGTTTGTCCCCCATTTTGGAAGGTAGCACCAAATGATAAAATAAAGCATTTACATTATATCTCAAAAACTATCAAAGCAATTCTCCCTTAACTTGGCATGGAAGTAATACTATGACAGGCAAAGTAAACGTAATTAAACTTGATTAGGTATTTATTTTTATTGTACAAATATTTCGGTTTATTTGGTATATCTGTTATACCATTCAACCAATTTTGACCAAGATTGGTATTCTGAAAGTATCTATTACAACCATCATATATGCCAACACATAGCCACTTTTATCAGCGGTTTTGTAAAATAGCACCACATGAATAAATAAAATTTTTATGTCATATATCAGTAAACAATGAACCGTTTCCTACCAAATTTGGCAATCAAGTGAACTGGCAATTTGAAGAAGGAAATGAATCCAAATAGATGATGATAGAGAAATTAAGAAAAATGCCTTAACATACCTGTTTTGTGTGTTGTTGATTTGAAACTTACAGGAAATGTAGCTCAATGTATTTGGAGCCTCATGAAAAAGTAACAAGAGTACTTAAAATAATTTCTTATACAAACATTACTGATGAATGTTGATGGATTTATTCCCTTCTTCAAACTACTGGCATTTCAGTAAGGCAAGATTAGATACACTGACTTAAAATAATGTAATGACTTGTAATAATGCACATGTTAATGACCAAAACCTACATAATTACACAAATAAAATGAAAGAAAGGACATTTTCAGTCCAAATTATCATGATGTCTAGTTTTCATCTTCTGCCTCTCTCAGACGCTGTCATTGGCGAACTTAGTATTTTCTCATAAAATGCCCTCTCCTCTTCAGGAATATATGCAATAATTTTTGCAATATTTGACATTTTCATTACATTGATTGGTAGTCTGTTTTTGTATGCTGTAGTTTTAGTCAACATAGGACACATGCCAGGTTTCAGGAGCACAAAACTATGTGTTACTAGTCAATTGGTATATCCTGATGCTGTTACGTAGCCCTTTGAAATTATGAATGTCGATGTTTCCTCTATAAATTTTGTAGTTTTCTCGAAGAAGTTAGGCATAGTGTGTAGAAGTTGGCGGTATTTGATTTAAAGTCATGTACACAAAATACATATAATCATAGTTAATGTAAGTAAAACATTTCTTGGCTAGGCAGTATTGGCAGGTACAGATTCTGCATGTAGTTGAAAACAAGTGCTCCTGTATTATCCTTTTCTTTACATTATTCTAACACATCCTGCTGTTTTGTGTAACATTTCTTGGCACGTCGCAAGTGAACCATTTTTTCTGCAAGTGCCACATGTTAGCATTTTCATTCAGTGTGTGAATTTATTTTCGTTTTCATATCCTCGCATGTTGAACAAACATCCACCTGAGGTCCTCCAAATCTGTAGCCGTAATTTTCATTGGAGTATTTCCTGTAAAAGTAGTATTTGATCGTGGTAGCAAGAACTGGGTATTTAATCCAGAAGAGTTGATGCATCGTTATCACAGTAAGGTCGGCACTCAAGTAATGGATAACTTCACTGCTGTAATGTAACTCTTTTGATGGGAATGATCTAATGTGTTCATCGATAGTAAGGGTGACTTTATGTGGATGTGCCATAGCACGGTTTTGATGTTTACCACGCAGATCTACTGGCAACTTTCCTCAGCAGTGAGAGAAGTGAGATGAAATGTTGCTTTATTTTTGACAGCGTACAGAATAAAGAAGGCCTTTTTACACACACTACTTTTCTCTGTACCATTGAGTACAAAGTAAGAGTACGTACTATCACTATGTTTAGGCATTTCTTTTTTATAATGTCTTTGTACTACACAGGAATGTTCTATTAGAGCCATAAGGAATATATCTTGCTCATTCTTTGGCCAATCATTGTACAATGAGCTTAAAATGAATTGCTTTTGCTCTAAAGTAAAGTTCTGAGTGTCCTTAGTTTCACATGAACATTTTGCCTCCGTGTTTGATTTAGCCGCCACAGTCTGCCCAGTTGTAGTTTTGACATAGGCCTCCCCACACAGACAATGTATTTTTTGCACATTATGCTTGTACAGTCGAACCTCATTAATACAAACTTGAAGGGACCATCATTTTGGCCCTTTGTAATAATGAGGTTTTGTAATAACGATGTTTGTACTAGCAAAATTAAAAAAAAAAACACATCATTCAAACTAAAAATATTTTAACATCACTTCTCAAGAATTAGCTGAGTAACAAATTTGCAGAAGATTTTTTACTTGTATAACACTTCTCGGAGAACAGTACACATATTAT
>NQII01010864.1:0-17056 GCA_002778355.1 Clitarchus hookeri
TATTATCTGTAATCCACCCCATTTCCAAAAGAATATTTTTTTTGCCTGATTTATCTTCACACATTTATATTCTTTCCTCTTCTCCTACCTCTCTGGTTGATGTTTAATATGTATAGGTAGGGCCATGGACTTTTTGCGATCGCGAATAAACGACGACAAATGCGAAATTGTCACAAAATTTAGNCGACGACAAATGCGAAATTGTCACAAAATTTAGTTTTTACGCGAAATATGGCATATTGGACTTAAATGCGCTAAATATAGCCACGTTTTTCAGTAAAATTTGGTTTACAGTGTTGCAAAGCAAACACGCACTCACATTTTAACACTAGTTGGCGAAATACTGTATTTCGGCATGTATAGACTGCACATTTTTACAAAAATAAGACTACAGAAAGTGGGGTGCAACTTATTTACGAGATATTGGCATTAAAAAAAGATTTTATCCCCTAAACATATTCAGAAATTGGTCAACATATAGTACATTTTAATTTTTTAACTTAGTTTGTAAGGGGGTAAAAAAATGTGAACAAATGAATAGCTTTTCACTTGTGCAATAATTTGTTCACTCAAGTTCATAAACAAAATATCCTTTATCACGCACGGCGCACGCGTAAAAAGTAAACATGTTGGAGCTCGGCCATAGATGCCACACATGAGAAAATAATCACAAAGCTGTACAAGAGAAATATATCTTACGTAGTTCGCACGCCCGCCGCCGCGCCACAAATGCACATTAATAGACACCATTTTGTGTAACATGTTGGTGTTTTTTTGCTTTCTCAAGTCACGATACCATCTGTAGAATACTATACGCGGGATGTATATTTGTAAACAGTAATAATAAAATTTTCAATTGTTCTGTTGTGTAAGGTTGAAATCATTACCATTTCGTATTTTAAAAAAAGAATTGTTCCTGGTGCTTCTTAATTCTTTGCCTAGTATAGATTATACACCTAAGTTGACAACACTAGTTTGCACTGTATTTATTTGGTATTTACTTTACTATTTGTTTTTGCGTGGGTTCCTGTTACGTATGTTGACGTATTTTAATACTGAGACATTGTTTAACACATCAAAAATTATTTCTTTGCATGAACGGGAATTTAAAAGTGATGGTTTCTTCATATTTGATGAACGAAACAAAACAATGATGTGTAAATACTGTGACAGCCGTGTTGAATGGCAACGCAAAGATACGTGCAAAAAACATGAACAAGGTGATTCGCACAAATGAAAAAAAGAATTATACCTAAAAAAACAATAGCACCCCAAAACTGATTACAAATATAAACCACAAAATACAGCAATTTGTGTGAATTTTCCTTACAAGCTTATGTTAATTAGATGGAATTAATAAGTCTCGCTTTGCTGAACACACTCACGCCGACAGAATTCCTGCTAGGCTATCTTACTTTTCAGCAGCAAGTTTCAGGAATTTTGAAAGAAGGGCAAACTACTGATGTCCTCAATGTTTTGCATGGTCTATGTGAGCAACATTCAACTTTTGTGTCGCAAGCTGTGTCCATGCTGTGGATTCCCACATCAAATGCAGACAGCGAGCGGGCTTTCTCTGCATATGGACACATTTTAACCGATTTACGGACAGGCCTAAAACCGAACAACATTGAGCTAATGCTTGCCAAATAATTTGGTGCTAGCATGTAAATTGACACTGTTCTAAACTAGATATAGGTTTTTTTTGTGATAGGATTTGGTATTCTCAGTTTCAAAACTTAGTGGTGAATTATTGTGTGTGTTCTTAAGTTAGAAGTCTTAATTTTTTGTGTCTACATATATTGGCATTTATCAATTTGACACTTGTTTCGGTAGTGAACTCTGTTTGTACAAAAATGTATATATATTTTTCTGTACTGTATCTTTTAGATTTTGCAGGGCTGTGTCAAAATGTAATCATCAAATAATATTTTTAATGTGAATTAATATATAATTTTTCAGTAGCCAGTAATGTGAAATGTGAAAATCCTGTTTATTTTTACGAATTATTTCCAGTTTATTTACCTACAAGACACAATTCCTTTTTTTTTTTTTTTAGTTTTTTGCACTGGATTTTCAAACATTCATGACGAACAGTCAAGTTGTTATTTACCACTTTAATGTTTTTATTTACTGCCTTAATGTTTTTAAGTGAATTTTTATACCGCTTTTAACAGTTTTTTATGACAAAATTTGGAAATTTTATTTACCACTTTTAGGGGGCCTTATGTATAGGTATTTACCTGACTAACAGAGAATGACCAATAGAATCATTTGATTTGTGCAAATCTCTCCTGAAAATAGGACATGGTCTATCTCCTGCTTTCATATGAGACTTGCCTTGCACTAGATATTCTCGCATGAGATTTAGTATGAGTGCCATCTTGCATGGGTTTTGCATGTATCTTGCATTGTTTAAAAGNCTAGATATTCTCGCATGAGATTTAGTATGAGTGCCATCTTGCATGGGTTTTGCATGTATCTTGCATTGTTTAAAAGCTGCTTTACAGCTCTAGATGTATCCTGTCCAACCACTATTTCCCCTCCACTAATGTCTGCATGTTCCATCCTCCTCCTTTGTGTACTATCCTGCATTCATGCAAAGTGCCCAAGCCTTTAATCTTTTTACCTGCAGCAGTCCTTAACTATCGCTATATTTTCTTGCAGCTTAACCTGCAACTAGTTGTATTTTTGTGTCTTAACATCAGGACCTTATTATACTGGATNCTAGATATTCTCGCATGAGATTTAGTATGAGTGCCATCTTGCATGGGTTTTGCATGTATCTTGCATTGTTTAAAAACTGCTTTACAGCTCTAGATGTATCCTCTCCAACCACTATTTCCCCTCCACTAATGTCTGCATGTTCCATCCTCCTCCTTTGTGTACTATCCTGCATTCATGCAAAGTGCCCAAGCCTTTAATATTTTTACCTGCAGCAGTCCTTAACTATTGCTATATTTTCTTGCAGCTTAACCTGCAACTAGTTGTATTTTTGTGTCTTAACATCAGGACCTTATTATACTGGATNGCTATATTTTCTTGCAGCTTAACCTGCAACTAGTTGTATTTTTGTGTCTTAACATCAGGACCTTATTATACTGGATTGCATTTTATATCTATCTTCTGCCATTGTATTCCCTATGTTGTATGACAAGTTCACTCTCCATTCCAGCTATGAGGGCAAGATTTTGAGTCAGTGTGTTGTTTGGTACATAGAGTAAGTAAGGTATATCAAGACTGGACACTGCCATGTTAAGAAACAAACCACTAAATGGGGGCGTCAAAGGCAGGCGACATCGTATTAACAAATTTGAAATTTACAGGTTGGCTACACCGCCAGGCTGCTATTATCCAGCCAGCATCATCCACTAGGAAGTGTAGCATTTGGTTGTCTCGTTCCCTTGTTGCCTGCTAGATGTTAATAAAACTTGAAATTAATATTAGTTAACTATGGATTATCTAATTTTGTTCCATTTATTATGTATAATGAAAAACAATCCCTTTTCTTCGACAAAATTCTTTTGTCTTTAATGTTGTCTGTGAATGATGCTCCTGAAATCTGTGGTTAGTTGGACCTCTTCACTGTCCACCCCCTGGTGAGTTAACATGACATAGTAAACGAAACCAACAACGCATCATATATGAAATCCTCTTGTCAGCTGAAGCGTAAACAAATGAAATTTGACGCGTGACATCTGTGATTGACGGGGACGTCATAGTAGGGCTAGTTTTAGGTGTGTGTCAGACACAAGGCTGGCTGTCAAGATTGACTTATGGTTTATTCACTGGAGCCTGGCTGGCATTCAACCTGGGCATGTGGTTTGGTGGCTTGGTACAAAGTCTGGAGTGTGCTGAACGACCTTAGGTATTACCGGCCTGCACACAACTTGTTTAATTTTGATGGACGTTGCCCGGGGTTGCTCCTGGCTCTGCTTCAGCTGGAGTTGGCTCCAGGGGTGCCAGTTAGGACAGTCTGGTAGGGGCCCTCACTGGTACAAAATTGGAAGTGTCTGAATGGGCCGGGTGTCGAGTGATGGATCAATAGCATACCTATGTAAACAGCCTCACTCTGATGTAATGATTGTTTATTTGCAGCCACATCAAAAGAAAAAATTCATAAAAATGATTGAGTTATGATCAGATATGCTTCAGCTCTAACAACAGAGGAATAAAAGTTTAAATGAATTACTTCAAATGAGTAAGCATATAATGTCAAGAAAATAAACACTTCAGATGGGAATGTAAATTATTCACAATTTTTGCATATTATATTTGAGTTCGAATGTGAATAATTCGTAATTTACAATCACAATTTGTCACCTCCCCTTAGGCATTTCTAGTGTGGGTGGACATCTACAGCNTAACTAGGAGTAATGTCTATTTGGCGGCCCACTCGTGCAACAGTTGATGGGCGTGGGGTGGCAACAGTCTTCTTGGGAGGCGTGGGGTGGCAGAAATGAGACAGCTCCTGGTGTGTGCCACAACAAATCAAACTGTAAGCTGCGGTCCCGGCTGGTATCACTATATGGTGTTCCCCTCTCTCTAGCAGCCTCTTTTGGTTTCCAGGTGTACATCCTGGCAGCACCCTGCCCTTCCCCTTCTAGGTCCCCAACCAAGGCGAAAGCCTGCTTGGTCGCCTTATCCCGCCCAGCCCTGTGGCATGGCGTAAGGGCATAGTGTAGACGGGATGATAGTGGTGTCCAGATAAGGTAGGTACAACCTGGAGGAATCATGAAGTGGATGGTGTAATAGTGAGGTAGGCCTAACTGCTGGTCTCCAGACAAGAGACTTGGCAGGCGGGAAGTCGCCGGCAGACCCAAGCTCCTTACTGTAGGTGACAACAGTAGGATTAAGGAGTACGCTCCCATGTTATGCAGGAAGGTGGGAAGTCGCCATAGATCCACATATCACATAAATACAGAGCTCCCTTTAGGTGTCGACTGCTGATCTTTTGCAAGTGGGTAGCTGGGCGGGAAGTTGCCGGCAGGCCTAAACACCCACAGAAAGGTGGCAACAGCAGAGTGAGAACCTCCACTCAAAGGAGATGGAGGTTCCAAGGGAAGTTGTATAGGTTTTAGGAGTTCAGCACGTGCCTGCTCCTGAAGAGTATTGGCGGAAATGGGTCGAAACAGGAAACAGCTGCAGAAAGAAAGTGCGGCGAAAGGATAACACAACCAGCTTAGCTTATGCCTGTACCCTGACTGTGGCCTGAGGGGCCGACCTAGGATGCCAACCAAGGTGCAGTTCCGAGTCATGGTAGACGTGGTGGCACAGGGTGCGAGTGTAATCCCAAGTCAATGAATACTCGGACTTGTACGGACTGAATGTGTGGTGAGCTGTGGAAACAGCTGTTTGGCTTGACCCAAGACGTAGCTGGTTGACGGTGAGCGAATACTACTGACGAGTAGCAATGCGTCTGGAGCTAGATGCTAGCGCGTCTGGGCAGAGTGATGTTCTGCGAGCGAGCTGCGCGAGTCAGCCTCGAACTGAAGACTGCGAGTCCTATATATACCAGGGCCAGCGCGGGGGTAGAGGCGTGGAAGAGAGGAGAGAGATGCGAAGCGAAGGCGGCTGGGATGAAGTCAAGCAGGTTGCGAGCTGACAGGAGGCAACACGGCACTTCTGTAACCTCGTGCGATGCACTCTGTGGCATGTAGCAGCTACGTCTCTTCTTAGAGGGGGTCACGACTGTGGTGGAGGCTAGAGCAGAATGTGACGTCGCCCGTGGCGTGTCAAACTATTCGAATTTTGGAATATTCGTACGCCAAAGGGACAACATACTGTATTCGTGTGCACTTAGTTTAATATTATTTTACATGAAAATTATTTTTTACTAAGCATTATCAACACTCCTGTTTTCTTCCTGTTCTCTATCTTATTATTCATAAATGATATGTTATAATTATAATTTATAGATAAATTTAAATAATAGATCAATTTAACCAAAAATAAGATACTTTCATGTTAACAGAAGTATTAAACACCTGTGATAGGCTTACATAGCATATTTTGGGAACAACCAAACACATCGTACATGGATTTATTTTTCAAAAGTTTGAATCATAAAGTGTGAAGATTCCGTGAATAGAATATAATACTTCTTTCTCGTTGTGTACTCACGAAGGCTTGAAACACAGATGGTGTCGCTACTCTCGCTTTGAGTGAAGTGCCACCACAAAAAGGTAACCGAAAACTTCACATCTCGCGATAAGAGTATCAGGATGCATCGTCAGCAACTGCCAGCCCTTCGCCCTCCCACTTCGGTTCACTGTCTATCTTATGAATGTGAGCAGGAATACATTATGCATTTTGCTGCACACAGCGGCAAACAAAACCAACAGCGCGGCATGCGGCAAGGAAGCAATAAAGTTGCTATCCAGCTTGGCCTTAAAAATATAGAAAATAGTTTTGCAAATTGTGATACTCATTTTAAACTTGATTTTAATATGAGGTTGACTCAAACTCTTGAGCTTGTCAAAAAAATTACTCAAACTCGACCCAAATTCAAAAACCTGTGCTCACAGACTCCTTGTGGATGTATGCAGTATTAATTATGTTGTGTAGTGTGTGTACGTACAAAATAATTGGAATGTGATGCTGTGGAAAATTTTTTGGTATTCTTGGCATTTGTCTGAATTGAAATGTAAAAAATTTAAAGAATACCTTGTTTATTAAATCAGAATTTTTAGGTGGTTTTAGAATCCCAGGTACACTTGTGTAAATGGACTGTATGATATTTTAATGGTTATGATTTCAGGTAGTGGTGAACCTAACTTTGATGCTTTAGAGAGCAATCCATACCAGAGCAAATCTCAGAGGAAGGAAGCCGAAGTGAAAGCTCTCCTGGAGAAGGTAAGTGAAATGAAAGTGTTAATTGGATTATCGACTTTCAGTTGTAGACTTATCATATTATTGTTTATATTCCTTTACGTTCTTTGCTGTTTAATAATAAGTTTGAGAGCACTGATGTTTACAGTACAACTATTTTTTAGTCCAGCAAGATTACTTTTTCCTGTATTTTACACCAAACTTATTGAAAAGTAGCACCATTTTAATGTCTTGTTAAAAGTGCATAATGTGTAAATTAGTGGCAGATGAATACAGTTTAAATTTATTTCATGCTCATTAAAATAAAAATTGGCATAACATAAAAATATTTATCATTATAAAAATTTAACATGTCACTTCATTTGGCAGTGATAACTTTCACACTTGGTCGGAGGTTACTACAAAGTGAACTGAAAGAACCAAGTAAGAAGGTCTAAAATGCACCATTTACCACAAATCAGCTATAGTGGAAGCTCAATCCATCGAGCACGGATAGATCAAAAGTCGGTGCCCACAGAAAATTTTCTGTAAATCCCGACAATATTCCTATGTAAATAATGCTAAAAAGGTTTGTTTTTGCCGAACTCAAAATTTAATTTTTACCGCATCTATCAAAAAAAAATTTCTGTAGCATTGCCGAAAATTACATGCTACGATCATTAAACAACAAAGTATTAACAAAAAAGTATATAAGTATCAACTGTACTCACCATGGCAAAGGAAGTTGCTATACAGTACATTATGTAGACATACAGAAGTAATACTAATGGATTACACAAAATAAATTTTAAACACACTTTGTTTTCGTTTACGTCTCACTGGCTTGTGTTCAATCCTATTTATGTAATTTATCACTTGCAAAATAATCCATTGTTGATTTCGTCACAATGTTGCACTTAACTCGTACTTTATAACAAAAAATAATAAATAATAACAATAGACGTCTCATAGCATTTAAAGACCACGAAATACACAAAAAAACTGAAAAATGTGGAAATACAATATATGTGTATGAAATATGTACTGTAGAAGTTTTATTAGACGTTCAGCAAGCATTTGCAGTGTTTACGGCGGTAGCCATGTTGGTAACGACCAGCAACGTCAAGAAACAGCAGTGCCATATTTTTGAGATATTGATTCACGATGCGATGTTGCCCACAATGCTCGCAAGTTTTTCACGAATATTTTTTCATGAAAATTATGAATGCATACATGTATAAATGTAACACTAATAAATATGGCCGGAAAGTTAGCAAAAAAGGCAACGTAAAATTAAGGAAATCTTATTCACTGCACTTTTTCAATCACAATATTCAAGACGATTTTATTTCTTACAGTATGTTATACAGACACCTGAAACCAGTGTTTCGGTAACCTAGGTTTCGGAAAGCAGAGTTTGTGTATGGTATAAACGCCGCCAAAATGAGGTTTTGCAGTATCTTGAAGCCGAGGTTTGTAATTCAAATTTTGCGTTGAATCTTAGGTTTCGTGCGCAGTATAAACAAAGAAACTTTGGTTTTGTTTGTAAATATGGTTTGAAATGTACAACTAGGATTGGTTAAAAATAATGTGTGTAAATGCAAAGTGATTATATAATTTGCTGTAGGTACGAAAATATCTAATACACAAAAAATATATTGCATCTTAATAAATATTATGAAATACCAGTTTTTAATTAATAATGTTTGATCAAGCAATGTATGCAACTCTAAATAACTTTTTAGTCATATTTATGAATTTTTGTAAAATGTATTTTTTTCCGTATCACCATAACAAAAAGGATTAATCGTTTTTCATTGTTTTGATATTAGTGATTTCCGGTATAAAACAACACATGAAACACAAGTTTCCAAAACGGAGTTTCGTATGACTGTATAAACACTTAACTAAAACCGTAGTTTGGAAAGTTGGGTTTCCAAAACTGAGGTTTCAGCGGACGGTATAAACGAGCTGTTAGCCAGTAACTGCGACTATCGTTAGTTGCTATGTATATGGATAATACTTCCGCTACATCGGCAGCTATTCCCTGTGCACATGGTTTGAAAAGAGGTGTTTAAATACGGTTTTTATTAAGTTTGAGTGTGAGTTCCAGAAAAAATTAGAGTGGATTGTTAATTATTGTTTTTTTTACTTATAAGATGATCTCTCTCTCTCTCTCTCTCTTTCTCTCTCTCTCTCTCTCTCTTTCTCTCTCTTTCCCTTTTTCTCTCTCTCTTTCTCTTTTTCTCTCTCTCTCTCTTTCTCTTTTTCTCTCTCTCTCTCTTTCTCTCTCTCTCTTTCTCTTTTTCTCTCTCTCTCTCTCTCTCTCTCGCTCTCTCTCTCTGAGAGAGAGAGAGAGAGAGTGTGTGTGTTTTTTTTTTTTACGGAATGTCTGCATCTATAGAATTTTTATGTTAGTCCCCTGAAATTCTATGGACAGTGGTTCCGCTGTATTTAGTGACTTTGCTATTTACACTGGTAATTTTCTGCATATTGTGGTTTTCTTCTTGCTCCTTTTAAATGTGTATAAAGGTTTCGGTTTAATTACATATTGTAAATTTTATTTGCAACATAAATTTCTAAATAGTGTACTTTTACACTTGCTCTGTTCTTAAATTACAGATTCCACATAACATGATCACCCTCGATCCAGCAGCAATCACAGAAATTGATGTGCCAACTTTGCTGGATAAAGTTGAAGCAACAAAGAAATTATTGGTAAGTCGATTTGCTGACATGGAGTTGAAGACTAACTGTGTGTTACATGTCAGGGCCTGGGCTACCTTATTTGAGTATGGTGAGGTCTAATCCATTTGCTGACATGGAGTTGAAGACTAACTGTGTGTTACATGTCAGGGCCTGGGCTACCTTATTTGAGTATGGTGAGGTCTAATCCATTTGCTGACATGGAGTTGAAGACTAACTGTGTGTTACATGTCAGGGCCTGGGCTACCTTATTTGAGTATGGTGAGGTCTAATCCATTTGCTGACATGGAGTTGAAGACTAACTGTGTGTTACATGTCAGGGCCTGGGCTACCTTATTTGAGTATGGTGAGGTCTAATCCATTTGCTGACATGGAGTTGAAGACTAACTGTGTGTTACATGTCAGGGCCTGGGCTACCTTATTTGAGTATGGTGAGGTCTAATCCATTTGCTGACATGGAGTTGAAGACTAACTGTGTGTTACATGTCAGGGCCTGGGCTACCTTATTTGAGTATGGTGAGGTCTAATCCATTTGCTGACATGGAGTTGAAGACTAACTGTGTGTTACATGTCAGGGCCTGGGCTACCTTATTTGAGTATGGTGAGGTCTAATCCATTTGCTGACATGGAGTTGAAGACTAACTGTGTGTTACATGTCAGGGCCTGGGCTACCTTATTTGAGTATGGTGAGGTCTAATCCATTTGCTGACATGGAGTTGAAGACTAACTGTGTGTTACATGTCAGGGCCTGGGCTACCTTATTTGAGTATGGTGAGGTCTAATCCATTTGCTGACATGGAGTTGAAGACTAACTGTGTGTTACATGTCAGGGCCTGGGCTACCTTATTTGAGTATGGTGACGTCTAATCCATTTGCTGACATGGAGTTGAAGACTAACTGTGTGTTACATGTCAGGGCCTGGGCTACCTTATTTGAGTATGGTGAGGTCTAATCGGTTCAGACAGAACTTGTTAACAAGATTGTTTTTGAGACACATAATTCATTAGACAGAAATAAAACACTGTTTAAATTTTGGTAGTACTTTCATTTTTGGTTGCTGAATGAATAATTTATTCTTTGCTTTCTGATGCAAAAATACTTAATTATTCTTGCTAAAAATTGTATAAAAGTGGTGTTAAGTTGATTTAAATCTGAGATGACATTTAAGCTGTTTTTAGTGTTCTTACAGCACATAAAAATGTGCCAGTACTAGAAGAAATGAGGGAAATTGGGTGTGAGGGTTATGGCTTAACATCTCATCAACAGCAAGGTCATTAGGGACAAGTCCACAATAAGGAATGTGCATAGTGCAGTGTAGAGAACACTTGAGTCGTAAAGAAAAATCCACTAAATGGATGTAATGTTAAAAAAATTTTTATTACGTGTGGTAAATTAATAATGTGCGAGAGTTTCACTTGAAATTCAAACCAGAATTGAGGCGATATTGAGAAAGCGGCTCAGTATCTTTAGAGATGTTTGTAAAAGGGTTGTTGAAGAAATATACAGTGAAACCACACTGTAACGACAACTGATGACGGTAGATAAAATGCCAGTAAAGCAAATTACTTATGTTACCAAAATCCATTATGCAGCATCATTTTATTGTACATGCCATAAACGACCTATCTTTTTAGGATGCCATTATGTGCATGGAAGCTGACAACCATAAAATACAATGCAGTACATCTTACAGCAGCATTTTCCTATGTGACCACCATTCAAGAGGCCACTGTAGTTTAGTGGTCAGACTACTACTACTCGCCTCCCTCCTGTGCGAACCATATTTGATTCCCAGCGGGGCCGCTCCCGGATTTTCACATGTGGTAATCATACCGGACGATGCCACCGGTCGGCTGGGTTTCTCGAGAATCTCCAGTTTCCCCCATCCTAGCATTCCGGCCTTGCTCCATACTCTCCTCACTTCATTCTCATCGGCTCTCTTGAACTTATTGTTAAGTTGCCCAAATCTCACCACTCCACCCCACCCCACTATCATTAGAATAAACATAATTACATACGATTGAGAAATACTTTTTTCCCATTCCCTATCTGTAACTGTATGTATTTAACAAAGACTTAAAATAAACATACAGCTGTCGACCATTTGAATAATACAGCCTCTAAGTCTGATCTGCACTGTGCAATTACAGACACTTTTATTTCTGAAAACAACAGCCTTTATTTGTCTCCTTTTGAAACCCAAATAGTGTCAATGGCTGAAGTCTATAGTCTGCAGGTGAACAGACTGCCAAGTGTACATTTCGCCGGCTGTTTCCGTCACCATGTCTCTGTCCCTCTTTTGCTTAGGCACCCTACTTTACTTTCCGCTACCTCCTTCTAACTGCTTGTGGGTTCAATACTTTTCAATACCCCAAAAAAAAAAGTTGTTATTTAGAGTGTGTGTGTCTATTTCAGGCGTCTTATAAATGTGACGTGTTTGCAGACCAATAAGCATGATGCAATCTTCAAAGCGAGCGAAAACACAAAAAGCTACACAATCTAAACAATTTTTTTAACCTTGTATATAATATGGAACATAAAAAGAGTATTCAAAAATTGCCATAATAGCAAATCTGTCATTTCATATAGCCCATTCTCATTATGATACAGTTCTGCTGTTCCAGAGCCCTGTTACAATAGATGCAGTTTATATGATTAACTTTTTATTGATTGTGTGTAAAGAAATTATAACACAACCCCCCTCCCATATTTCCTTTTTTTACCTTGAAGTGAACATTGTTGTACAGTGTTTTTTTTTTTAAGATAAATACAGTATGTTTTTTAGTTTTTATTTGTCTTTGCCATAATTGTTTTATAATTTTTCAGCATGTCAAACCACCAAAAATCGACTTTCAGCCTCGAAGGAAAGGAAAATGGAAGAAAGGCACTGCCAAAGTTGCAAAGACTAAACAAATCATAAAGGATCAGAGTAAAAGAGTGAGTTTCTCTTGTAATTCAGTCTGTGTTTATTTCACATTATGGAGTTGTACCCTGCAGTATCTCTTCAATGGTTTGAAAATAAACCCACTTATAATGCCCCCAGCTGTAAAGAGTGCCAGATGTCTAACTTCAAAATATTCTTTCTTGTAAAATCAAATTGAGGTGGAAATACCTTGGTGAAATAAAAGGTAATTTTGTTTAAAAGCATTCACGAACTGCAAATTACTCAGTTCTCAAAAATTAAATATAAATATACACTGGTATGCTTTTTTTTTACTTAATGTGAGACTGTTTTCATGAACAATTTACTGTATACACCTAAATATAAAATTATATTCTGTTCCAAATTTCGCTTTCACAAATTTAGGGTCTGTCTTGTTTTCGCATCACAAAAAAATTTAGGTTAATATTTATGCATAGTAATAGCTAGAAACCTGAAAAAATTGCATTTGTGATAAAATTAAAAATAACGCGAATTTTAGCATTTAAGTGCGAGTAAAGCGATTTGTCCCGTTTTACTTCAAATAAAGCTATATTGAAAATTTACACCGACCTTTACTAGAAACAAAACCTATATTCGCGGAATGAGTGTTACAAAATGATCTGTTTTGTTGCTTTGCTAACTGAATATGGCAAAAAAAAAAAATGCACACTGTGACGCAATGAATGTTTATATCACGTTTTGTGGTTGAGGTTAGGAATACTCATTGCACTGTTTACCAAATGTTCGCTGTCTTCATTGCAGCAACTATTAATTTTTGCGTGTTAAAAATTTTGAATGGCTTAAGCGTCAATAATTCGTGGATCACATTTTGTAGCTTTCTTTGAACAACACACTAGTTCCATCATTTTTTTTTCACATATACAGTTCAAATATATAATAATCATCAAACAAAATTGTTACTGTTAGGTAGCGGGAATTATTTCAAGGCCTTGACGACCATAGAATACACGCGGCTAGAGAATATTTGACAGGAAATCAGAATGCAAATTAGCACACGAGTTAAGATGAAATTTTCATAACTGCTGTAGAGACCTGAAAATTTAGCAAACGCTATAAATGCAAATTTTCACATGAAAGACGAAAAATTACAATTTTTTAGAATTCTATCTTTGATTCAGGAATTGTACAAAATCGTGTAGTATTTTCGCGAACTATTGTTTTATGTCACATAGTTGCTTCTTAGGACGTATTTTGTGTGTTTTTGCATATTCAAATGCGAATGCATGCAGAGTTGGTCAGTAGATTTCTTAGATTTATCGCCATAAACGAAAACATGTTTTACTTTCCGTAATGCGTGTTTACAGCCATAAATAACATGTGTCACTTTGAGTTAACATTCTAGTGCACAGCCCTGGAAAAGTTTATTTGCTCACTAGTAAACCCCACCGTTGTAGTTTTAATGTCTACCAAGCACCACGTTATCTATGGAATTCGCGCCAACTAGCTTGCTGAGTTTGTTTACAATCGTAGAATCTTTATGTGTTTTATCCAACAATTATTAATTTTTTAGAAAGCGGCGCGGCGGTCAAAAATTTGTTTTTATGCATTTATTTATGTAGAATATATTTGTAAATTGAATTATCATGTATTTTAATCTTGTATTCTTCGCTAACTGTATTTTTTATCATACATATTCTTTGTAAATATGTGTGGTAAAAAATGACATGTTTTGAACAAACAAAAGTTTTGTTAGCAGGCCTAACGAAAAAATCTGTTGTTGAAAGTTCAGATAGTTAAAAATATAAAAATAGACTTCTAAAGTTTTTTTTTATGTTCGTACAAGGCACTTTTATTATTATTTTTCAAACAGTGCTTTTACAATTCTGTATAAATTGTTTACATTAGTCTCTTCATGAATGCCCTTGCCAGTCCATTGTGACCGTGGTTCCAGGTGTCAGGCAGAATATAAAATCTTAAGTAAGAAAATGTGAAATAGTTCTTAATGTTGTCTGTTGATACAGGAAACTAGTGGTTTTGTCTTAAAAACGAGGCTGTATTTTCTCTGGGAGTTGGGAATTTTGCAAGGGAATAATTGTTTAAAAAAACACTGCTTTTCAGTAGGAATAACACAGCCAATTTCAGGTTTTATGAATAAAGTGATATTTCTGAAATTATATTTGTCTTTATAAAGAGGACGTTAAAAAATTGAGCAATTCTCATGCAGATACCTGCATTTTTGTAGCAAGAAAATAACAGCTGTTTTTGACAAAAATAATACCTATTTTTCAAAAAAAATGACACATATTTTTGGGGAAAATAACACCTACTTTTTCAGGTCTCTAGTAACAGCACTTAGTTCATGGTTTCCAGATAAATATTCTAATCTTTCGAAAAACACAAGTTTGGTTAATATTATCAAAAGAAGTGAAACACAATCAAGACAAAGCGTGAGGTTAACTTCAATTTCAGTCACGTTTTTCTTCCAATAGGCTCTGTTACTTGTCTTTAATCCAGGCGCACAGATATTTCTAATTATCGTGAAACCACCTGACAAAACCATTGCTAAAATATTGGCACAAGTATTAAATATGCATAAATGGGTCAGTGCATTACATAACAGGCGTTTATGTTTGGTTATGTTGCGTTTACCAAAGATACAATGCTAACATGGTGGTTAACTAAACATCTTATGNACAGGCGTTTATGTTTGGTTATGTTGCGTTTACCAAAGATACAATGCTAACATGGTGGTTAACTAAACATCTTATGATCTAGAGCAGCTACGCGATCACCATTATGGCATCATGTCTGTGAACGCGAGTGATCAAAGTTGTGTGATGACCAACTTTAGTGCTGACTTTCAACATTCGTAGAGTGAATACGTCTGGGGTTGTGGGTATGAGATAGTATCTGTATCTATGACTTTTAATTTATTTGTCCATACTTGTTTACTCCTGTTCGAAGTCGTTTTCCGGTTTTGTATCAAACATATTGGTAAATGAGCACGTGTTAATTATGAGTGACCACATCAAAAAAAAAGGTTCATCGGCATCGCAACTAAGAAAATTTGAACGTCGTAGTTATGATGCAAATTTTAAACTAATGGTGGTTTGTATGCAAAAAAGCATAAAAATTGTGCTGCAGCCAGGCATTTTTCCAGTACCGAAGCAAATGTTCGTGAGGATCATTCTACTGGGGAGTCTGATTCAAGTGATTAATAATTGATACAGAACAATTTTTTTTAATACTGCATTCCTTTCTCTTTCTTGTACATAAGATTTGATGACTGGGGTCAGTTTTTACCTATTTTACTTATATTAAAAGTTATTTTCTTGGGATATTTGACTTTTGAGTTTTTTTATCATCATGGCCTGTCAATAAGTATTTGTGGCAATATTGAATTTTTCCCATTAGCAAAGGGCAAATGTAGATGGTCGTCTTATATTTCAGGTCGTCCTATATTCGGGTGAATAGGGTATATTGTGTTAATGTTAAAAGCAGGAAAAATGTTACATGAAATTATAGAAATGGTGGGAGTAGACCACTAGGCTGCTAATTACATTATAAAAGGAGACTGTAAACACAAGCATTCACATGGCGGTACTAGTGGATAGTTGCACACAAAAGTCAGATGAACATATTTTTCTACGTGGATGTGCATAGGAGTGGTGTGATGTGTGAATATGATATAGTGAAAGGTGGCTGAGACACACCTAAAATCATTAAATATGTTAAAGCCTATCCTTTTGCCAGTCCATATCCATGCTAAGCAGCCAAGTTAAAGGGATTTCATTATTGTCAATATTATTTTCTGTTTGCATTGTATACACTTTCCTTGTATGTCACACTTTGTCTTGTAAACATCTGCCTATGACATCATTGGCTTCATTAATATGTCTTAACGTGTAATGTATATGGTACACAAAATTTAATTTTGAATGGAAATCTGCTAATGTTTAGGGACAATATTTTTTTTCCACAGGAATTTGTGAAGAAAATGAAAAATATGCACGCGATGGAAGATGCAAATGAATCTGAGAATGCAGCAGCCCAGCCGAAGGAAACAAGTGTCTTAGACAGGTTCAGGCCTAGAAAAGTCGTCGCAAAGTGATGGATGTCGAGTGATATCATTGACATAGAACAGACGTGTCAGTTGGTAAACAACTGTCTGTTATTTTTTAAGTCTTTGTCTAAATATATTTTTGTTTTTGAATGTTTGTTGTATTCACTGAATTTTTAGTAGAAACCGGGTCACTTTGTTTTGCATTCTTTAAACGTTACTTTTGTCGCCTAATACACTCAACGTGGAAAAATGAATGAAGGTGTACAGGTCCAGTATCCCTCTAGAGACCAAGGAAACTGAGTCTCCTTAACAAGGATTTCAAGGGGACTGTATGGGCCGACATGGTTGCACCCCGGGGGTGTCGCCCTGGCTCACCAGAGCGCATAGCTGGGCACTGAGGTATGCTATCTCCCTTTTATAGCCCGCCCGGTGATTGGGCATTTAGGAATAGCTGCGAGTACACAGCTATGCGTTGTCAGTGATGTTACGATATGTTCAGAGGATAAAAATCAAAAGAATAATAAAGAATTATGATTTAGTTGGTTTCCTGGAGGTGCAGACAGGACCGTAAAGGTGGTTTAATATTACATAGCAGC